>CAUHTR010008181.1:23643-66491 GCA_959609185.1 Schmidtea polychroa | reverse complement strand
CATCAAACCCATCAAACCCCATTATACCAATAACAGGTCAAATCGATTGAGTACGCCATAGAAAAAGTAGAAAAGTAAGGTATTTGTATAATTTATATCGGCATTTACTAATAGCATTAACCCTATTTGATAGTGAAATGTATTAATATAAAGTAACTACCAATCAAAAAGAGGAATAATCGGTGAAACCTTTGATTAAGTATCTCATTTCTAGATGAGATGAAAGCAAGTGAAATGCCGATTAGTGAAGCATGTGAAATTGTGAAAGTGATTGGAAAAAAGCCACAAACAAATGTCCAATATGGGTGTCCAGGAAATCCCATGCGGATCTGCGTGGCAATTAACGAGCATAGAAGAGTTTCAGTAATAAATGAAAGGGCTTTACCATTTTATCGTTCAATAACGGTTTGACATTAGTGATAAACATCGACCACCATTGCTGTACGGATTCATAATTCTGTCCACTGCCCTCATTCATGATAACGCGGCCGTTTACGAATCGAATTGATGGTGCCATGGTTTGATTGGCCCAATGAAATGCAGCACCTTTAATTTGCAACCGGAAATGTGCATATGCTTAGTAAGGGAATAGAAGGCTGACTGACGCAATTGTAAACGAATGGCAGGTGATTTCTGATATCCTTGGTGGACCAATCAGAGAAGAACATGTTGAGAAGTCCTGGAAATGAAGACCAATAAAATGATCACGGATAGATATAAACGGACTATGAATGTGAATATTCATTGAAAAATAATTATTACCTGGTCACCGCCATCAAAGCTTCCTTTAGCGATTGCAAACTGTAGAGATCTACATAAGTATCTAAACTCGGCTTGAATACGAAAACACGGGAATTGAAGCAATTGGCCATCCGGGATCTGGCGCAGCACTAAGCTCTTCACGTTCGAATAAATCATCGATGTTTTGAATGACCTGAAACCGAGATACAAATCATTCATATGAATGGCTTAGAGATGATTTGGCGTCTTTCTATATATTTGCCGCCACAGTAGGAATAGGCAGCCAATAAAAGCTTCAAATAACATTTAATTATCCCAATAACGGTTTCCATATAACTATTATTTTCATTTCCGTCAAGTCCAGTTTAGTTTTTTCCATGACATTTTAGAATATCATACTGCTGTTTTTGAAACCCATCTGAAGTTGAGAAACTTTGAAAAGACCTCTTGATGTATTTACTGCGCACGTCAATGAATATATGACACTAATTTTACATCACTTCAAGGAGAGATAGGCGAATTTCCTATTGAGCGTAATGACATTTCAATGATTATGCTTGAACCATTCCTCACAATTCTACTGACTCTATCAATTGCTGACGCAACAATATCTGTTTTATATACACTCCAAATTCTCTCTCTCTCTTTTTTATTATAATTTTATTATAATATATTATTTTTATAATTTTTTATTGTTTTTTATTATTATTATTATACGAGTTTTATTACAAAGTTTTATATTATTATATTATTAGTATTATTATTATTATTATTATTATTATATTATTTATTATATTATTATTATTATTATTATTATTTTTATTATTATTATTACTAATAATATTATTATTACTAATAATATTATTATTACTAATAATATTATTATAATACTATTATTATTATTATTTATTATTTTTAATATTTTTTTATTATTATATTAGGATATTAGTAAATAATTAATATATTTTTTTCATATTATTTTTTTAAAGGTCAGCAATTTTTCAAGGATATGGATTTTTTCAAAGGCTTTAGTTTAAATGACCCTGAAAAAATATTTTGATCTTGTATATATACAATATATATACAATCAGTTTTATTGAGGTCTTTACAACCCAAATGCCCGATATAATCATCCCTGCAATTAATGCCTAGCAAACAAGAGAATGCAGCTACACGAATTGGAGATTCCAGTTCTCTGTTATAACATCACCTTGACACCCTCTGCTCCCCAGATCAGAGACCTGTACAGTAAAATTGAGAATAGAACTTATTTGCGTATGCAAAATATGGCGTACAAACAATATAATCTCTATATTGGATTGCAAATAAATCCAGATGAATCAGATGAAAGGGGTCATAAAATTGACGAATGAAACGGCAAGTAACAAATTTTGCCGGAATGGGAATTATTCAAAACAAAAAATATTATTGAAAACAAAATCGAACAAAGTTAAAACAATATTAATATGGCATTGATACGGAAATGAATGAAATGGTCATAAACCGGAAATACGTTGACAGCTTAGGGAAAATAGATTAACAGATATTTGATCTATTTTCCCCATATTTGACCATGAGAGTCAGTGAATCATAATATGTTTATGGAATCTGACAGAGTAATACAAATATATTCCCTGTGCATACAATATTACAGCAAAGCAATTTTTTACCAATTACGGATACGAAGGATAATAATAATCTGGATGAGATGGTATAAAACAATTGAAGAAAATACAATGAAATAGAAGCAAGATCTAAATATAAATCATTTCAAAGTTGATTATATTACCAGAACTATTATACGTATATTATATGTATATTATATAATAATAATAATAGTAGACGGATTGGTCCCCACTGGCACAATCCCCCGTTGAGAAAAAATTATTGCTTAATATTTTTAAGTAGGTCAACTATTATTTTTATGTAAGTCGCGAAAGTCTTTATGTAGGTCACGGAATTTTTAAGTTTGGTTGAAATTTTTGTTTTTAATGATTTTTTGTTTTTCAAAGATTTTTTTTATGTATTTTACGTCAAGTTAATCAAATTTTAAGTAGGTCAAGTCGACTTTAAAACATAGTTCCCGCTGGCACATAATCTAAATTTTTCATGTCAAGACAATAAATACATACAACTGTATTTATTCCGATTTTGTATTTATTTTTCAAAACAAAACATAAAATGTCTCAAACAAAATTTTACATCAATTGATTAGACGAGTTGGTCAGTGATAACCAGAACAATTAAATCCTCAATAGCATCCAATACTTGGTCAATCGCATAGAGAAGATAATAGAAACCACGCCCATGGAATATCAATTAATTTTAAATATGGAAACACAGGAGCAAAAGAGAAAGTCCATCAAATCAATATTTGATCTATTGTTTCATGATCAAAATTAATGGACTCGAATAATCATAAAGTTCGTACATATGAAAGATATCATACTATTTTCAAAGGTCTGTTAAGGTAGTTTTAAATGTATTATTTATATTATTATTTAGATTATTAATTCGAAAACTGCGCGATGGGTAGATGGCAATGGTTAGGGTTAGGTTGACCTAAGGTGACCACAATGGTGGGTGGTTAACTCTGGTGACAATGGTGACACAAAAAAAGAATGTGAATCAAAATAATCGGATATTTAAAAACTTTTTAAAACTTTCCTCTAGATTAGTATATTTTTATTAAACTTAATCATAAATTATAATAAACTTTTAAATTTCTTTGTTGTTGTTTTATTTCAAATAAATATATTTAAGTTTAAGATTTATTGATTAATACATGAACAATCTTCATCACATGCAGGTTGCTTTCTTTTATTTTCTTTATATTTTATATAATAATTAATGAGAAAAATAAATAAATTAATAATAATAATAATAATAATAAATAATAATAATAATAAATAATAAAAATAAATAATAATAATAATAATAATAATAATTTAAATTTATATTGGTTTCTTGAGCCCCTCATTCCATAGGATTATTGTGATTACCTAACCAGTAAATATTTTGATTGGTATTCCTAATTTCCATTAGACCTTTGCATAAAAACTTTGTGAAACGCAAATATGAGCAAATGTTCCATTTCTTGAGTTTTTATAGGCGCATTGATTGTCCAATAGCAAGCCTAGTATGATATTACGTGACGTAATCAGACCCCATTATAGACGGGCGGAAAAGTATGATCAGGAACGTGCCAAAATCAGGCAATGTCAAGTTTGCACTAATAAAACAAACATGAAATCCCAGCGAGACCTGTCCAATTTAAACTGAACTAATCAGACAGTAAGAGAGAATTTGACATAACAATTCCCATGTAATTATGATAACAGCTGGCATTTTGATGCAGCGGTATTCGCAATAGGATTTATTCATTTGCCCGACACGTGAATAAGCACACCCATTGACACACACACAAACACACTCAAGCAGCTACACCTAACCGCGAAATATGATTGTGCCAGTACAACACCCCAAATCCGCCAAGAAGGTCATCTCAAGTACGCTACTGTTCATTCACAGATTTTCGTTCATCCAATTGAGGTAAATGGAAATAATTTCCCAAATCGATTGATAAAGTTTAATTTGCAACAAATAGCTATTTCATCCAATCAAATAATAACAATCTGTCCCACAACTGCCAAGCGGCACACATTGAGAATGAACACACGAGACACACCGACAGTATGTATGTATTGTCATTGAGGCATGTGTGCGCACACAACTACGTACACACATGCATACACTCGTCCACCGGCAAGGTTTGACATTCAGCAAACACATCATTCGAATGGAACCCGAATTGGAATTTATAATTATGTCGATTTGTCGGGAATTACCAGCTATTTACAATCGATACTAATTTTACCCAGTAATTAATATAAATAACCAATTAATTAATTTAAAATAACCAAATTGAATTGTAACCCTTACCAAAGTATCAGCATCCATAAACACACATTTGCAGTACTGAACTAATCTCCAGCAATGAAGTTTTGTAAATGTAACTCCTAAATCTGGTCTTTCTAGCAATCGTAAATTGACAACATCTTTGCTATCTAAAACATCAACTATTTCGATGTGATTGAATACTTGAGATAATACATTTCTAAATTAATAACAATTAAATTCATTGATAGATAAACTTATGATTTACTTTGTAGCTTCACTGACAGTATTTGTAATCATAATCACTAAATTTCTTGTTGTCCCGCTTTGCTTCAATGACATTCCCAGAGTCAGAGCTCCAACTGCATACTCGTCATTAGTAGCAAGAGTAACATAAGCTTCTGACACTGAAAATATTATAATTTATAAATCATTTAACAAATTATGATAATTAATTTAAAATTTATTGAACTAAACTCACTTCTTAGGTAAAATACGAAGACCTTCAATGAGTTAATTAAAAGTCTATTTAAGTAATAGTTCCAAGGTTGTGAAGTGAAAATAAAATGCGTTTAAACAAATATCAAGTTTTTTATTTATTTATATGGAAAATTAATTTTATTTGAAATTTTTTATGATATTTACTTGATTTTTGATTATAAAAGTTTTTTATCTTTTAAGTTTTCTCTTTAACGTTATTGAAAAATATTAAAATTTAATTTATATAAATAGTTTTAGGTAATTATGAAGCTACAATATAGTGCCTCTGTTAAGCCAATTCTTTAAAAAATCTTTACGAAAGAAATTTTATATTCATTCCAAAAGGTTTGTAATTTTTGTTAAGTCAGTGTGAAACAATTATAAAGTATTCCCTGGGAATATTATAAATATATTGTGATAGCCACTATACACCCGTCGCAAATGACGCTGCAATTGTGCATTGGCGAGTGGTGTCAGCAAACGGGGAGTTCCATCATTAGGGCTTTTATTTCCTTGACACGTCCTAGGGTTCATAAGTTAGTCGTAAGTGATACCATGCTATATTTCATTATTGCCCCTATATAATCAAAACAGTCGGTGTATTATGTGTTATCTGCGCGTTTTACTATTTGGCTTCCATGCGCAAACCCAGATTTTCAATATTATTATCAAAAAGCCTCAATTGTTCCAATATACCTTGTGAGTGAGGTCCGTGTTAATGATCATTATGTTCCTCTTTAGCAAAAGAATTCGAACTTATATATTTTTAAGAAATATTATTATTCATGTTAGTTTAAAAATTATGATGGTTAGAATAAATGATTATAACACTAAATTTAACCGAATGGGCTAAATTATAAGGATCATAATAAAAGTAATAATAAACGTGAAGAATAATATAAAAGTATAATTGCTAGTGCTTAAAGGGTGTATTCTTTAAATATTCTAGGGTTACTGTTAAATTTGTAATCAACTCTTACTTAAAAACACTCATGTTTATTATTCCTCGTGTATTTCTACAATAGAAAGAGCTCGATTCTAATTAACTATAGCTTCGCTCTAAGGTGAAAAGTGAAAGATGAGGCATGATCAAATTTTCCGCGATAGCTTGATATTCCAGATTTCGGTAACTCCGTTTCCTAAAAACACTTCCCATCTGAAACACCGACAAACCAGTTCCCCTAGAAAACTGTTGTTTCAAAATTGCTATTTATTCTAAATTCTTCACAACGGTTACAAGTGATTTAAACAATGGTAATTGTTAATCACTTTCTGTGAAGAACAAATCAATATATCCATTGTAACTCTAAAAAATAAATTAATTTCCAATTATCTGATTCGAACTTAATTTGTCTCTTTCGCTAATAATCAAGTACGTCTCTTTTTTTACTGTTGTTATCAATACAATCTCGTATTTATACCGAACGAATGTCGTGGCAAGATTTTGATCTACTTAGACTTTTGGCGAAGCTCCAGTCACTTATGTGACTCCCACCATAGGATCTGCGCATTTAGTTCAAAAACGTATGGAATTCAGATCTTGGGAAAGCATAGTGATTCCCTTGATTTGTAGTATAACAACCCTTTCAACTGCTCGATCACCATAACTCAGTTCCTTACTCGTTTGCTCTTCTTTCAAAAGTTTTGGAACTGTCTAAAATGGATGAAAATTCATTGAAAACAATTTAAATTAATTATTAATTATTAATTATTTGTTTATTTTATACCCTACTGAAACAACGATAGAAATTTTGTAACAATTATCAAAATTCCGTTGGTAAAATTTAAAAGTTAAATAAAATATTATGATTACTTTGACAAAGAATCAGGAAACAAGAAATAAAGTATAATAAAATAGTTTTTAAACAAAACACCTTTTGAAAATGCTTAAAATATTAAAAAAATATAATTATTAAAATGATTAATAATGATTGTATTATTATGATAAATAGTAATAAATAAGAATAAAAAATAAAAAAATACAGGAAAGGTTATTAGAATTCAATACTTGACATACACAATAATCTTTTTTCGAAACTAATACAATTACACTTTTATCGATTACACTCTTTAATGAAACAACATCAACTTTAAACAATTCTTTTGCTCTGCACCTTTCAATAACAATCTGAACCTTGCGCAGGGATTAATCCTCCAATAGAAGATGTCCCTTTCTGGTACGCTCGATTCGAAAATATTCAGTTATCAATAAGTTCAATTTTCCTTTGTTTACTCTCTCTAAATTATTCGTTTACGTTTCTTTGACCTAATGGCAATTCTGTTTACTTGCCGGTCGCTTTTATACCCATCTCGTAATTTGATTTTCCATTGTCAAGTTATTTTGGATCCATTTTCCTGGGCTTCCTCTTGTCGCTCTAATTAGTTTGAGGAATTTGCTCGTCTCTTTTGATGGCTTGTCCAAATTTAATTATTAGTCAGCTGATTTGATTGACCCTACTAATTTGATTGACCATTCAGGTTCTCTCTCATAGCTCGGTTTTTTCACGTAAACAAAATTAAAGTGGCTACTGGGACAACCCATATAACATTAAAAACAGCAATAAAGATATTTAAAATTAATTTAAAAACACCAAATAAAAGAAACTAAAAACAAAACAAATCTAGAATTAATAAAAAAATAAATAATAAAATGCGAAGATCCAAGCTGTTGCACACGAAACTCATCTTAAAACGCAGGTAAATACAAAGAAAAACACAGAAAACACCACCTTATCCATGAAATAAGGATGGTATGTAAAGGCGATCATTTGATCAATCAGGAATAAAAAGAAAAAGGAAAATTTCGATTTAAAAACACTAAATTAAAACAAATAAGTAAATAAATCAATCAGAATGATTTGAATTTAGAAATTAAAAAAGATTATTAAATCTAATCAGAAACACATTAGATCAAACCTGATTGGTCAAATGCATTTACAAAAAACTATATAAAGGATAGTCACATTAGCCACTTCACCACTTTTTTGACAAAAACCACTTTTCTATCTGAAAATGTTATCATAACCCTTTTTTATATTTCAAATTTTCTGTAGCAATCTGTTGAACCACTTTCTTTAAAAGTCTAAACCAAATTTCGGAAACCACTTTTTATCAATTTTTGGAATTTATCTCAATTGAAAGCAATTCATATAGTTATGATGTCTTCAACTTCTAAATTCATAAAATCAATAAATCAATAATAATGCAATTAAAATATATTTTCCAAAAACGCTAAATCCAATATTATTAAAACAAACAACTTTCCATAACTCATATTTTGCATCTTAATTTTGGTATTTTATTTTATAAAGTTTTATATATATTTATGTTTATTGTACGATATTGTTGGGTTTTTGGTTAATTTAAGTCGGTTACCTCTGACTCCTCGTGTCCTTTAAATCAAAACAATAACGACCCAACGTATATTGAAATAACAAAATTCACAATCTTTTCTCAGCACTTTACAATCAATAATCAAAGTTACGTTTGACCGATTCTCAGCACGGCGTTGATGCTTTGTAAATAGATAATATTCACCTTTTATTTCTTTAGATTCTCTTGACCCACGTTTTCCTCCTTTTTCTGTTTGAATTGATTCTTTTTCACCTTTCCGTATTTCTATTCTATATCTTCTTTTCCCTAATCTCCTTAATTCGTTTTTACCAATTCCTAACTCGGTTTCTTCTAAACCTAGCTGAGGCAAAATGCCGATTTGCTCTGATTTTCCCTTTCCTTATCTGTGCTTACCAATAATGAAATTGTTGAGTTATTGAGTTGGTGACAATATTTGTAAATTCAAACCTTTAATCTGGCTCCAAAGCGTGTTTATTAATTCGCAATTCAACACTCTCGAACACAATAAGCTTTATAAATATCCACACGTAATAGTACAAATTTCAATTACAACCAATTAACTATAAACCAATTTATCACACAGAGCTTATTTCTACACTACGTGAAGAATAGCCCTTTCTGTAACCACAACAATAATCACTAGCCGTCAACTACTCAATTACAGAATATGTTGATCGATTGTTCTATTTGCTTTGACCACACAATTTATTTACTCCACTTTTACTTTATATTCAATTTTATAAAAGATTCTTGTCACTTCTCTTTCACTCTGTTTTGATTCTCCCTTTTAACTCTTTCGCCTCTAATTTTACTCTACTTTTTGTCTCTAATTTCGTTTCGTTTTGCTCTCAACTTCGTTCTGTTTTCGTTCTACTTTTCGTTCTAATTTTGTTCTAAATCTGTTCTAAATTTGTTCTAAATTTGTTCTCAATCTGTTCTGATTTCTCGTCCACCAGTTTTCCTTTATATAGTTGTTTTGTTTGTGGCACTGGCGACAGATTCAGTTTACCATTTTCCTTTTTCTCTTTACATCAGCATTATCTCTGACAGATGTCAAAATATTTTTTCCATTTTCCTTTTCTGTTAAGCCGCCTTCTCCCGACAATTTCGCTATCTTTGACAAGCTGTCAAGATACGGCTTTTTCCCTTATTTTGTTTTTCTGGAATTTGAAATTCCACCTTTATTTGTACTTCTTAATTAACAATGACCTTTGTTTTAATTTCTTTTTTGTTTCCTTTTATTTGATTTATCTTTCTCATTTTTAATTTCTTTTTACTTCTGTTTTCTTTTCTGAGTTCCCATAGATCGCCTAATTTGTCATGACGATCTTCCCCCAAGTAATTTATTTATTTATTATGTTATTTTTCATTTAGGTATCCTCAATAAAATCATATAATCCAAAATGACATTCAACTTAAAATCAATTACATTACGTATATTACCAAACAATAGGTAGAGCAGGGTCTCCTACCCACCCGTACCCGATAAGCACAAGCACGACCTACCCGGTCAATATGATGCTGAGAATCAGTTTTACTAATTATCATTACCATTATCATCGAACTTTATGTCGGGATCCACACAGACGTAGGGGTCGGACGAGTGTTGATTTATTTTGAGACCAAGCATTTTCCGCCTATCGTAGCATTGATTTCGAAAATTTCAATATTTGCTCCAAATACTTAGGCCCGGAAAATTAAGGCAGAAGAGATTTTGAAATTGAAAATGTATCGGATCTCTGAGCGAAAGAAATGATAAGATATTTTATTAAATCCTATACTTTGCTTTTTATTAAGTTACTTACATAAATTTGTAAATAAAAGTGTTTAACATTATAAATTTTGTTCAATTTTTGATAATTTTGAATAAATTTAAACAATGAAATAAATTTTGAAAATTGTTTCATTAAGACTTAGTCGTATTAAAGTCGATAGTTAACAAAGTTAAATCAAGCAAAGTGTCGAACTATTTTTAACTTGAAACCAAAGATGATTTATAGTCTTAGAATAATTGGCAACCTAAAAATGAATTCTATTGATTATAAACTAATCATGACTTTGTAAAACCAATAATTGTATAATATGAAAAACTCTTATACCATTTGTTAACGTAATCACTGATGATAAACAGAAAACACTATTCACATAATCGTGTATTTATGAATTCTTTGGAACTCGTTTGACTTGAAAATTTTTAACATAGAAGTCCGAAGTAGACGGTAACGCCTAAGAGATTTGGTAAATCATAAAATAATGAAGGGACAAGAGAAAAATGAGGCACGACGCCTTCTACGGGAACCCACGAACCCAGAGTTTCGTCAGGTCATTAGGAGTTCTTGTGATAGGGGTCACCTTTTGCTGGTAGACACCCGGTAAAGCGCAGTACTAGCGTCGCTTGTCATGTGTGTTTAGTCGCCAATTAAAATAATTATGCGCGGAAACGCGAATATAGTGAAATCGTTGACAGAATGAAAATCAAGAAGTGAAATATCTCCCTCATACATATTACACCATTTAGAAGATATCGAAATCACATATTGATACTGGTTTGATCAAACCTCATTAAATGCTTGATTTTAAAAAATACATTAATTAAATCTTTATGCAAATGAGTTTTTAGATATTTGACATTATAGATATTTCCAATCTTTATTCATACATCTATATTTTGCAATATAGTTTTATCTGACAATAAAATGTTATTTCTCAAATATGGTAAATTTGAAACCGAAAAATTAATATTTTACAATTTAAAGATATGAAATATTTTTTAATTTTTACTTTGTTGTTGTTGTTTTATTAAATAAAGTGTATTATATGAATACGTTAATTTATTTAAATATATAATTTTTCAGATATTAAATTAGTTATTAAATATTTAGTAAAATGACTACTGAAAACAAAGCTACTAAAAAAAAGCTAAAAAATTCGGCATCGATGAATGAAAAAGACAAATATTTAATAGTTCGTGAAAATTCAGCAGTACATTTTATATTTATATTTTAAAAAATTTATAAATGTTAAAGACATCTCATTCTTTCAAATCCTTAAGTTCGGTTACAATTCAGGGTTTCTGTAAGTTTTTGTGAATTCTAATTTAAATTCATTATTAATTTAGTTTTTTGATTATTTTTTTTATTTCCATAAGATGTTAATTGTTTAACTAAATTATAATGTAGATTATTCAAGTAGATTTTTAAATACTGAAAGATTTATAAAATGCTGATAATAATTTATACGCCACAAATATGTTTCTAATAAATAAATTTGTGCCACGTGTGCCAAGATTAAAGATTAATAATTTAACATTTTTATTTA
Organism: Schmidtea polychroa; assembly: GCA_959609185.1. Taxonomy (NCBI): domain Eukaryota; kingdom Metazoa; phylum Platyhelminthes; order Tricladida; family Dugesiidae; genus Schmidtea; species Schmidtea polychroa. The sequence continues at coordinate 54,701 of CAUHTR010008181.1, read as the reverse complement.
TAAACTATGTAATCGGTTGTATATGTTTTATGATTAGATTTTATAGAAATTTATAATATTATATTTTCTGGGTAATTCGTTAATTTTTTAAAATTTAAATTTGATAAATGTTAATATTAAATTAATGTAAGTTTTTATTATAAGAAATGAATTATATATTATGTTATTTTAGTGGAACTTTGTGATAACTTGGAAATTTTTGATCTATTCATATAAATGCTTTCCGAATGAATATTATATATAAAAGATGACCCCCCCCCCACCCCCCTGTTCCCTTTCCTCTTGTTGGTTAGTGGATTGGAGGGAGAATATATTGATGGCATGACTTATATTAGATGTTATTCACTTAGAAATTTTCAAGGATAGCGATAATATTGAGTAGCGCCTATCCTTATTGATCCATTTGGGTATAAGGGTAACAGGGGGGTTATCGCATTATCTGATGATTGATAAAGATTATCAATTCCAATTTGAATGGTAAGTAATGAAAACATGTATATAATGAATAAAATCTAGTGGTATAATGGTAGGAATGATAAAAGACTTGCATATAATCGCCCCTCCCCTCTTACACACATTTCTATACAAACTAGGCTATTAGTGCACCTTCGAATGGTTTGCAAAGATCAAAGATTGATATTTGCATTCTACCAAGTAACATATCAACTAAAAGGCCTTGTCAGATTCATCCTAAATACAAATAGATTTAACTATCAACTTTAACTGCAATATTCCATTCTTATCAAATGACATTATGATCTGATTTTGCCGCTGAATTATTTGTTTGAACTGTGATCTATTTGCTGATGAGTCATAGCCGAGCGCTTATAGTTAGCAAGTTTAATAGCTGTCATTGGAATGGTGCGCAGTGTGGGCAAATGTAAAGATGTGTATATATATATATATATATAATCGCTACAACGAGTACTATATAGGAAACGTTAGGGAACTGGGCTAAGGAAGCATATTTCAATGAGGAGATAATGAAGCAAATTTCCTTGCAATAATCAAGCGCATTATTCAATATATCTCCATCACAAACTATGGATAATAAGCAATGTAATGGTAGCAGTCATCTAATATCATTGGTTAGCTCCTTTCCCACCCAATAACTAAGCAATATGCAATTACTTAATCTTATTCTTTACCAGATAATTTACTCGCATTATTTATTCCAGTCGACAGCAATAACGCTTTCAGAATTTTCTACGAGAATCACTCGTGTTATGATCTCGTTCCTGATAGTTCCAAATTGGTCGTATTCGACACTTCATTAAATGTAACCATATAGTTGTTGTTGTTAACCACTTTCATCTCTGTTACTGCTTGCTTGAGTTAGGTTCAGAAGGCATTCTATGCTCTCATCTACAACGGGGTACGTGCCGGTATTCTCTGGGATAATGACAAACAAGATTACATTGGCATGTTCACCATTACCGATTTCATTAAGATACTATGTAGCGAATATAAGATTTCCGGCCCGGATTTCGAGCGGTTTCAGCATTTGGAATCCCAGAATATCGCCAGCTGGAGGAGTAAGTAAATAGTTATTATTTTCTAATCTACACTGATTTTCTATTAATAGAATAATATTAATAATAATAAATAATAATAATAAAATATAATAACATCCTTGATAAACAGACATCTCCAACAATGTCAAACAACAGAGGAAAGAAAAAATATTTTAATCGAAATCATAGCTAATGAAAAATGTCAGATTCAAAGAAGCAATTCTCATCATAAACAGACGGCCAAAAATCAACACTAAAGAAGAAATCAATGAAATCATGAATTTGATCTGTTGTCATTGACCTTGAGAATAACTGATAATATATAAAAAATATAATAAATTTAAAAAAAAGTAATAATTAAAATAATTTAGAAAATTTTTGGAAATATACTTTCAAAAGAGGATTTAAAAACCAAAATTGACACATTTATTGAAATATTTAAATAGCGTATATAAGTAGTTATTGGAGGCTTTATTTTAAAATATTTTGAAATATTTTATTCTAGAAACTTTAAAGATTTTAGTTTTTGTCATTTTGAATTTGAAATGATATTTATTTTTATTTTAATTTTAATTTTAAGAAATTTTTTTTAAAAAAATCCAGAGAAAGAAAGTATATCATTATATTATATTTATAACCAATAAGAATTAAGAAAAAGGAGATAAAAGAAAGATTGAAATGTATTTTCGGGAAGGTAATTGCTACATTCCAGGAGATTGACAAGGAGTATCTTATAGTCGAAATTTTTTCATTAAAAACATTATTCGCAGCAAAAGGCTTAAATTATCACTTTATTGTTTTAAATAATAAATGCTGCAACCAAGAAATTATCATTTTATACTAATAATAACAATAATAATAATAATAATAATAATAATAATAATAATAATAATAATAATAATAATAATAATAATAATAACAATAATAATAATAAATAATAATAAAAATAATAATTATAATAATTATAATAATAATAATAAATAATAATAAATAATAATAATAATAATAATAATAATAATAATAATAATAATAATAATAATAATAATAATAATAATAATAACAACAACAATAATAATAACAACAATAAATAGAAATCAATAACTGAAAAATATTGATCAATAAATAAATAGTTTCATTGGCACGTGTTAATGGAGACGAGCACACTGAGTCGCGTCTTGCACAAAGGGATTGGACAGCAAATGCGATTGATGACCTCATGATAATCAACTGCCAATGAGCATTGATTATTACACTTTCACAGTGCATGAATTGATTAATATCATATTTGTATATATCAAGTTTATCGATAACAATCGAATATTAAAGGAAGTTGTAATCAATTGATTAGTTTGTACTTACAGTAGTGCTACGTGGTGTAGTACTAGTGACAGGGTTTCACTCATATTCGGAATAACAGTTGTAATTGATTTGCTATTGATTTTTGAATCCGTTTCTAATTTGACATCAAATTCAAATTTAAAATGTCGGAATTTCATTGGCTGTGCGCTTGTGTCTTTCCACCGACTGTGATTTCATTAATGCGATATCTATCATTCATAATACCACTGACACATCTGCTGGCATTTCAGTGACATTTTCTCCCTGCCGGCAATTTTACCATCCATTTGCACTTATTTTTTCTCTCTATTTGTGGCCGAGCGGGTCGATTTCAAATTTTATCTCTATTTTGCATTGTTGTCGACCATTGTAACCATTATGTCTGATCAAATGTTATTATCATTTCTTCGTTTGCTGTCTTGATCATGAGGATTTCCTTGGGCAAATAAGGTGTGTGCAAATTCATTTCTTTTCGTTGTGCATATTAATCCAACAAATACGCTTGTGAGACTTACTTTCTTTTGTCTTTCGATCTAATTCAGCATATTTGCATTAGAAACCATTTAGAAACCATTAAATTCTCTGGGATTGAATTTACACCCTATAGGAATATTTTGCAATTACATTATACAATTCACTTTGAGCGAATAAAATTTTAGCAAAACATAGATACATCAATTTGTTATTCAACTAATTATATATAATATCAATTAATTATATATAATTTCAATAAAATATAAATAAATCAAATGCAAATCAATATATTATTCAACAAAATTCAAATACATAACATTCAACACATTGACTATATTTTTTAAAAGTTAAGTTTTGCTCTGTTCCTGTTTCGATGGTAGGCAGCTTATAAATATATACATAGTATATGGGTACATAACAGAAGAAATTGACAAGTTTTACAAAGTTTCCCATTATAGCTGATCCGCATTGTCGTTACATCTTGGTGTTGTTTTGTTGCTATCTCTTTTGGTGTAGCTCTTTCTGGTCGATATTAATCTTTTCGTGCTTGATCTTACATCTATGGAAATCAACACATCACAATAAGGAACATTGCGCCTCACGTTATGTTGAAGAAAAGTAGTAAATTGCCCATTAATGTCATTATACGCCAAGGCAAATACAGCACGACTGACAGCGATTTCAGTGGACTCGGTAGTGTTCGTCCGGAAGATTCATTGAAACAAGCGGTACAAGCGTTGCTGAGGAAGCGCGTACATAGGTTGCCAGTGATAGACAATGTATCTGGGAATCCTCTGCATATTATCACTCACAAACGAATCCTGAAATTTCTCCAAATCAATGTTTGTTTGAATCCTTTTCCGTTTTATTCATAGATTTATTGATCGTTTCTTGTACAGCTCTACCATTTGCCCATTCCGGCATTCATGACCCAGCCTATTGGGGATATTCCAATCGGCACTTACGCAAATGTTTGCAAGATCCGTCTCGATCAAACCATCATTGATGGTCTGACAATGTTTCTCCAGTTTCGAGTTTCTGCACTGCCAGTGGTAGATAATGACGATATTCTCCAGGATATTTATTCAAAATTTGATGTTATTGTAAGCTTTGCATTATATTATTATTATTATTATTATTATTATTATTATTATTATTATTATTATTATTATTATTATTATTATTATTATTATTATTATTATTATTATTATTATTTATTATTATTATTATTATTATTATTATTATTATTATTATTATTATTATTTATTATTATTATTTTTATTATTATTATTATTTATTATTATTATTATTATTATTATTATTATTATTATTATTATTATTATTATTTATTATTATTATTATTATTTTTATTATTATTATTATTTATTATTATTATTATTATTATTATTATTATTATTATTATTTATTATTATTATTAATTTTTTTTAAAAATTTTTTTTAAAAAGTATAATTAAATTAATATTTTATTTTTAAAATTTTAGCATTTATAATTTAATTTAATAATTTAAAATTTTTTTATTAATTATTAAATTTTACACATAAAATTAAATCAATACATACATAAAACATATATTTCCTCTCTGCCTCCATTCCTGTGCTCACCATTGACTTGAAATCGCGATAAGTTATTGCGTCACCAATGCGGAAATATTGATAATACCACATTAATTTCCTCACATAATTATCACATCAATGGAACCTTTGTATTACTTATTATCGGGTCGATTTCCTATTAGCATTGATGTGGGGTCCACGCAATCAATTTCTGACTCTCACTCACTTGCTGCAATCTTTATTCTGAGTTGGCCAATCAAATACTGATCAAATATTTATTGCCTTACTTTGTTGATTCTCCCATCCGTGAGGCATGCCAATCGATTATATTATCTCTACTTGATCAATAATGGCAAATCGGATAACTGCATATTTCTATAAATAATAATAATATTATTATTATTATTATTATTATTATTATTATTATTATTATTATTATTATTATTATTATTATTATTATTATTATTATTATTATTATAATTATTATTTTTATTATTATTAATTCTTAATTATTTTTTATTATTAATATTATTTTTATTTTTAATAATTATTTTTATTTATACTATTATTTATTATTATTATTTTTGACTGACCTCCACATCATAGATAATCAATATTAATTGACCTACACATCTTAGATAATCAATACATTCCATAAGAAATTGCAATCATTAATAATTATCAATCAATAATATCCTTACTCTCTCACCTTGAAATTAATCAATTCAACTCACATGGGCCCTCGATATTGATTATATCACCCAATCATAGCGATATTTCACTGATATTTGATTGATAGTTTCCTAAATATGTTTATCGATTCCAAAAGTGCTGCACATAGAATGGGTGTCTCATCTAACGTTAATGACCAAATTCGTGTGAATATATTGATCAATTCTGCGATTGATATTCACAATTCAGCAATCAATTGAATGGCACTGGGATAATTTATTGTTCAACCTTGCTTAGCACGACATATTTTACCCATTCCCACTGCTGTGATCTTGCTTATTCTCCCTGCCAATTCTCCCTGACTATGAACCGTTTCATGTAGACTGGTGAATATTGTTATCATCACATGGATGCTCGCAACCTCAGAATGATCATAATTATATGATTATATCGTAATGTCATTGATTATGGTTCTAATCAATTGTTATATATTGGTACCATACCAATTGGTACCATTCCAATCCATTTGCCCCTTTGGCGTTGTCACATATCATCTGTTTGCGCATTAGGATACTCTCACCCCACCTGATCCCGCCTGGCCCCACCCCACCAATAATACCCCCTTTCACTGGTTTATAGCGACCTTCAACTGCCTGGGTCATCAAATCATGTATTACATGTCATTCTCACAACGAATATTTATTATAACACTTTATTTTAATTGTTTCGAAATCGTGCGTAGTAGTTAGTAAATCTCAAACGCCGGTTGGATTGTGTTCGGATCTCGTTTATCAATTCACATGTAATGGGTGTAATGCCACATACATTGGAGAGACTTCCCGTAATCTCTGTACTCGAGTTCAAAAACACTGTCGACCGAAAGGAGTGTTCAATATTAAGGATCACAATAAAGTCTGTATGAGAGAATTAGGAATGTCTGATTTTAAAATCTTATCAAAAAATAATTCTTTTGAGCGTGTCATATGTGAAGCATTATTGATAAGAACTTTTAATCCTAAAATCAATGTGCAGAATGCAGTGAATACTTGTGTGTTGAATGTTTTTAATTAAATTTTTGTATGTTGATGTATATTAATAATAGTTATGTTACATAATTAAAAAAAATTATTTAAGAATTTTTAAAAGTGAAAAATAATGTTTGTTGAAAATTTTATTTGAAAATAATTATTAATAATTGTTATTTAGAATTTTAAAATTTATAGATTTAATAATTTGTTTATAAATTATCAATATTGTATAGTTATTCATTCCTAGTGAATGTAGGTAGCCTGATGATGATGATAATGATGCTATCGAAATATATAGTGGAAAAGTGTACGAATGGCGATTTTTATTAATAAAGTCTTTGCCGTGTTTATTTAAGTATATATTAATATATTAATATATTGATTATTATATATTAATATATTGATTATTATATATTTATATATTGATTATTATATATTTATATATCGATTATTATATATTTATATAATGATTTCTGTAATTAAAAATGTAGAATATTAATGGAAATTATTTATAATATTCAAATATTTTACTGGTTGTTATTTAATAAAATAAATAAGGGATACAAATCAACCTTTGCCGTGACAGTTACAGTTGCCAGTCTGATCTTTGTTCTTAGTGATTTCCTAGTGCTTTGACGCCTTCCTGCAATCTAAGTGGCATTTGCTTATAATATCCTAATTAATTGCCCCTAATAAGTATTTGCGACCCAATTATTCCTTGAGTAGTATCGATTATTTGTATAATTGTATGACAGCAACTGCTGCTGCTGCTGTTATTGTTGTTAGTTTGATGTGATTCTCAATTAATCACTTCCCGTTTCGTTGCAGAATCTCGCCACCACGAGGACTTATCACCAGCTTAACAGGAGCATCAGTGACGCCCTAGCTTATAGAGAAAAGGTGATAAAATATTCCCTTACTCATTTAATTGCTCATTGCTATTTTCAGAAATTCGAGCAAGTGGCCACGTGTTACAGAACCGATACTCTGCAGGCTGTGATTGACAATTTCCATACTCATGAGGTGGGTGATAATATTGGGTCCTTTTGGAAGAGCTAGGGGGCTGGGGTAGGTGAGGGGGATTGCCAGCCATTGAACATTACCCTTTACAACCGTGTCGATATTACCGATTTGAAATTAAGCTCCAATCGGAACAGTGCAAGCAAATTTAGGAATATTTGCGCTGTCCAATGAGAATATTTAACGCACCATTTATCGATTAGTATTACTCCGTATTAAATTGATAGATTTTATTACACAATTTCTACTTCTGATTTCTTTACATTTTTCCTTTTATATTTTCTGATTGTTATAATTTTTTTATCGGATTTTGTTTTAATTTGTGCAAATTTTAATTCTGTTTAATTTATACATTTTAGAATTTTTTATTAGTTTTTCAATTGAATTTTTTTAATTATTGCAAAAAATTGTTTTAATTATTTAATTATTATTAAATAAAATTTTTAAAATTGTAATTTATTATTGAAACTTTATTTTTTTAATTTTTATAATTTATTGAATTTTGTTATATTTTACTATTTCAAAAAAAAATTGATATAATTTTTTAATTATTAATTAATAAATTAATTAGATTGTTTTTTAACTATTGCAAAAAATATTGATTTTAATATTTAATTATAATTAAATAATTTTTATTAGATTTTGTTTTAACTATTGCAAAAAAATCGATTTAATTATAATTAAATAAAATTTTATTGGATTTTGTTTTAATTATTGCAAAAAAATTATTTTAATTGTTACAATTTTATTTATTTTTAGATATATTTTGTTATAATTAGTAGGGTATTGTGTGGACCCGGGAACAAAGACATATGACGTCATCGATGACGTCACAAAGACATATGACGTCATACCCCCCCCGGGGGGAGGGGGGTATTTTTTTTTTTTTTTTTTTTTTTATTTAAAATTTTTTTTTTAAAATTTATATTACGTTGCGGTATTTTAAAAATATATTACGTTGCGGTATTTTAAAAAATATATTACGTTGCGGTATTTAAAAAATATATTACGTTGCGGTATTTTAAAAATATATTACGTTGCGGTATTTTAAAAAATATATTACGTTGCGGTATTTTAAAAATATATTACGTTGCGGTATTTTAAAAATATATTACGTTGCGGTATTTTAAAAACTTATTTTGATGGTTAAATAAAATTATTAAACACACAATACTCAGACAAAATATTCTGTTCCCCTATGGTCACACACACACACAATGTATAAAAATATTATTAATGTCCACACACGCAACAAGTTAGTGTTCTCATCGATATATTATTAATCTATATACTCCGAGTTTATCCGACAAAATATTCTGTCCCCCTATGGGTACTGCTAACAAGGGTACTGGTCGCACTCAACAACTCGCAAGGGTATTATTAAACAATGTAATAAAACATATATTATTATTATTATTATTATTAATATTATTATTATTATTATTATTATTATTATTATTAATATTATTAGTATTATCATTATTATTATTATTATTATCATTATTATTATTATTATTATTATTATTATTATTATTATTATTATTAGTATTATCATTATTATTATTATTATTATTATTATTATTATTATTATTATTATTATTATTATTATTAATATTAATATTATTATTATTATTATTATTATTATTATTATTATTATTATTATTATTATTATTATTATTATTATAATTATTATTATTATTATTATTATGGGTACTGTTCACAAAGGTAAATGACACAAATGTACTGCTAAAAATATTCAAGACATTAACAAAGAAATTATACTTTAAATATACACTAAAATTTATTAACACACTGGGTAAAGGTCATAAAGGTAACTACCAAAACTTTAACATATTATTATTACACACACAATGTATAAAAATTGTTCACAAAGTTACTGTTAAAAAATATTCAAGACAATATGACTAATACATTTATTAAATAATTTAAACACATCATCGAAAATAATCATGTCCAAAATAATTATCATCTGCTGGATCATGGAAATCATCTGTATCATGGAAATCATTTGTATCATCTGATGAGATAGCTTCCGTTGAATCTATAAATATATCGGTGTCACCGCCCCTATAATGGCCATATGCCAAACTTTGATTTTTATCCACCCAATTTCGCTTATCATCTCTACACGTCAAGGCTCTTTTATTATTTTTAATACTAAAAAGTTGGTGATTTTTTGACGTTATTCTAAACTGAGGGACTGTGTATATTTTATCATTTAAATAACAATCTAGATACGACTGATGTGTTAGTCCAGTATCTTTCATACTTATCCCCTTGGCCTTCATACTTTCCTCATCACCCATCAAACTGTAACATTTAGGTCTCAAGAACACCCAATCTTTATATAATAACCCTTTATTCTCGTCTTTGAATTTACCAATGACAGAATCAAGGTTCCTACTATATAAAGGATGATTTGGGTCATAATTCGAAGTATCTAATAATTGATCTCTAATCATAGCAGGTAAAAGAATGTCAAGACTACAATGTTTAATTTCCAAGAAGAAGGAATCTGTGTCTCCAGCAACGATATTAATTTCGCAGTTGAATTCGTCGCGATATTTTTGCAACTCTTCATACTGCAGCTGGTACATCCTGAGTTTGGATAAATCAAGTACGGTTTGACCAATGTAACTAGGTCTATTCAAACACACTATGTCCTTCCTCAATAAAACCGAAATCAAGTCATCATCGATTTTCGTGGATTTACGAAAAGTCGGTTTCGAACAGAATGTTAATAATCTCTGTGAAGAATTACACAGACGTAAATTAATACGTTTTTTAAGATTTTCAACAGTCTTGCCGTAAAGACTGTTGTTTAATAATTTATAGAAATTTTTATCGAGTTTATTTGTCGACGCTGCTCGTAACGCCGTATTTGTGTTAATATAATTTTTGAAAATTTTATCTTGTTTAAATTTAATTGCTCTATGTGTTTTTGATATTTTAACACCTAATTTAATAAATATTTGTAGAAGCCTCCAATGAAGAACGTAGTTCCTCTTGGGGCTGTGTGTAAGCAACAGCTTCTCTATTTTTGAACCCGGTACACACATCTTTTCAGCGGCAACGGGAAGATCGTCCAGTTTGTCGTGAATTGACGTCGGTATTTCTAAATCCACTTCTATGGTATAACCATAATCAAGCAGATCTAAATCTACCGTTGTGCATTCAACAATTATATTATTTAATAAATTATCATCAGTAACCCATTCAAAGTCACTACAAGGTAATGGTTGACTTAAAGCCCAACCGTATAAATTATTTATATCTATGTAAAGCAAAGCGGTATCCGGGTCTGTTTTTACATAATGTTTATTTACAAAAGTTAGTCCGCCACGGATACCGCCCTCGAAAAAGTTATACATCTCCATATCGGTGAGGAGCTCAATTGGAGAGTTTAAAGTTAATAAGGCTGAATTCCAAGACATACCTGGAATCCCTAAGAAATTTAATGGCTCTAGTCGGTTATGAGCAATGGACTTAGCTCTAAATTGCTGGAAAAAATCGGCTAAAAGGAAAACATCAAGTTTTAAATAAACCATCATGTAATCGAAAAGTGAAGTACATGAAGTTTCAACCCAAATTCGCTGAGCTGTCTCATATTCAGCGGGAGTCACATCTTTCCAAATAGGAGGTAGCTGATGAGTGTTATGCAAAACCTCTAATGAAGTTGCGGCATCATAAGGAAAAATTCCCTTTGCAGTTATTATTGTACCCTGAAATTCTGATTCGGTCAAGGGTAAAGATGATAAAGTTTTGACAGCATTATTTAAAGACTCGCTGACAAATTGATAAGAGTCTATAAATTTAACAGTTAATGAGTCAATCCTAGCAAAAAGACTAAGGAATTTCTCGCTGGTTAAAGGAATACAACTAATATTCCATGAATGATATTTTGAAAGGCCAAATTTCAAGATATGATGCAGATCATAACCCTTTAAATTATGAAATACTACAGGAAGGGTATGTCTAATTTGCCTCGACAGATTACAAGTTGTACAAGCGGCACCAAGATATAGACCGGTAAAATGATCATGGTCCCTAACTGGACTAACTAAAGGCTTATTGCACAAATAACATGATGTGCTGTTTTCAAACATTAATTGTTGCTCATCTGTAATTATCATTTTCTTTTGATAATTTTTATAATAATAAGGAGTTACAATATATTTCCCTATCATTTCAATTTCAGTAAGAAATTGATCGACACAATCTAAACCGGTGAACGACTTATAAATTTTTACGCCCGTGAAATTATTAATAAAAAGCATACCGGCAGAAATAGGCAGATGACGTTGAAAGTAGCGAGTGTCTTTAGGTAAGATAGCCTCAAAGTCAGCGTAAATAACAAAGGGAGGAGTGACTGTTTTACTCCAATCAGTAAATTCTAAATATTTATTTTTAGGCAATGTGTACAAGGTAGTACCAAGCTGATTTTTATCGCAAAGACCCTTATGTCTATTAAAAGCGTCATCATTTCTAAAACCGTTTAAACATCTAGGGCACCACTGACTACAAATCCTAACAGGAGTGATTGAACTATTCCTACAATTAAGAAATCTATTTAGGTCTGTGATTCCAAGATAATGATAATTATCATTCTTTTCGATTAATAATAAATTGATAGGTATGGCTCCTACTATCTTACTCCTGTATATTATATCAATAAAGGGATGTTTCATAACTGCATCTTCATCGGAAATGTCAATCAAAGCCTTTTCGTTATAAGTAAGAACATTAATACTATAACCCGGATTTTGTTGTTCAAATTTACTTATATTTGATAGTTTCATCGGCATATCATTAGGATCAAATTTAATTTCAGAAAGATTGTAGGAATTAGGGCGATTTCTATATTGCCTATTTATACTATCATATTTAATAATTGACAAGAAACTATACAAAAAGCAGAAGTGGTCATTATTAACTACATTAACGAGACAGCTTAAGTTTCTTAAAGATTTTGGGGTTTCAATAAAACTTCTACCACTTAACCGACTTATTTCAGCAAATTTAGTCAAAACAAAGCTTATGTATTCTATTTTATTGATAGTCCAATTACTACCTTTCTCATTAATTTTAATTATTTTTTCATTTAAACGAGCAATACCTTCGTCAATGAATGTATCGCTCCAAACTCGGGCGGAATTCGAGATTACAAAAGATTGTAACTCATCATCTTTTATAAATTCCACCTTTAGACAAAATTGAATTTTACATGATTTTAATTTATTTACATATAATTTTAATTTATTTATTAAAATGTCTGGTACAGAGACCGTTTTTAAATCTAAAGACGAAACGTCCATTTTTAATATAATATGATTATTATTTAAATCACTGGTGACATCTACGACACCATAACCTATTTGATTAATATTATTATTATTATTATTACCATTATTATAATAAATATTACTACTACTACTATTATTATTATTATTATTATCAATTTCATCATCACTTATGTTGATTATTTCATCATCATCACTTATTGTAATTACGTCAATAACTTTAGATTTTTTACTTGGTATTGAATTTATTTTTTCATTATTTTTTCTTTTATTCATATTAATTAGATTATTTATTTGATCATTTAATTTATTTACTTGATCTTTTAGTTTAGCTATTTCGTTTATATCAGTATTATTGGTGTTGTTAGTATTATTGTTGGTGATATTATTATTGTTGGTGATATTATTATCATTATTGTTGATATTATTATTATTGTTGTTGATATTATTATTGTTGTTGATATTATTATTATTATTATTGTTAACAAACGATTCATATAAGCTATAGAAAAGAGACTTCTTAGAAGGTTTAAATTGTTGGAGATGGAGTCTATGCTTATTATAAAATTCCTTATACGTTATAACTTCAATAACCTCACATTTAGGGCATAGGATGTAGGTGACACCGTTATATTTATGACTATAATATCTTTCCATTATATCATCGCAGTCATTATGATATTGACTATTACAAAAGTTTTGGTATTTCAAACCTATGAAAATATTTTTATCATAAAATGTTTAAAAAATAATAAGATAATAATCATTTTTAAAGTTTAAGATATTTTTCGTAAGATATTATTCAAAATTGACTTTTAAATAGTATCTTATAAAAAATATTATAAAATTTAATTCATTTTCATAAATAAATAATTCATTTTCTAAACTAGATTTTCATAAATAATATATAAAAGTTATTAATTATAATGTTCAAAATCATCATATTTCATAAATCTTCTTTATAAAATCATCATAAATAAATCTTCTAATAATCATTTTTAAAGTTTAAGATATTTTTCGTAAGATATTATTCAAAATTGACTTTTAAATAGTATCTTATAAAAAATAATATAAAATTTAATTCATTTTCATAAATAAATAATTCATTTTCATAAATAATTCATTTTCTAAAATAGATTTTCATAAATAATATATAAAAGTTATTAATTATAATGTTCAAAATCATCATCAAATATCTTCTTTTCATAAATCATCATAAATAAATCTTCTTTTCATGAATAAATCTTCTTTTAAAATATCTTCCTTTCAAATCATCATAAATAAATCTTCTTTCAAAATATCTTCTTTTCATGAATAAATCTTCTTTTCATAAATCTTCCTTTCAAAATTATCATAAATCTTCTTTTCATGAATAAATCTTCTTTTCATAAGTTTCTTCTTTTAATTATTATTATTATTATTATTATTATTATTATTATTATTATTATTATTAATATTATTATTATTATTATTATTATTATTATTATTAATATTGTTTAAAAAACTTAAAAACTTATTACAATAAATAAATACTTACATTTTCGTCCTTTCGAAAGAAATTTTCCAGCATCAGCACCAGCAGAAGTATTTATTACATTTCCATCTAAAAGCATAATAAAAATAATAATGATAATAAGAGTAAACTATTACCATTTATTCTATTCATGTCTACAGCTTGTCCGTCGATATTCATTTTAATTTGTTGATTAGTACCTAATAATCATATTAAAAATAATAAAATAATAAAATAATAAATTTACCATTAATTCCTCCAACGATCTTTCCGTCAATTCTTTGAATATTGTTGTTGTTGTTGTTCATGTTGTTAAATATTGTTAAATGATTTTTAAAAGTGATGAAAAAATGAAAGTGTAGACTATATAAGAGAGATATTACAGGTTTTATTAACCGACCAATGAAAATAGAGATAGGATAGGAAAAGACACTACATGTTTGTTTATACAAACCATGATGAAATAATGACCTTTACATGTCTTTATTACTCAGTGCTTTGTTACTTTGCACTGTGCATGCACTGAACATGTAATAGTATTACATAATATTTTTAAACATAAAATTTAACAAATAATATATTAAACATAATAATATTTAACAAATAATAATAATATTAAACATAAAATAATAATATTTAACAAATAATAATAATATTTAACAAATAATATTTAACAAATAATTAAAATAGTCAACAAATCATACAGTATACATTTATTAACCATCAAATTTTTTATACAACAACCATGCCAAACAGTGTTGACCACATGTTTGAGTCAATGGATTTTGAAACATAGTTTTATTATATACAATAGGTTTCCCAATTGTTTGAAGTTTTGATATCAACAAAGCAGGATAATAGAAACCCATAGGATCGAATACTAATATATTACTAGGTTTCACATATATAGCTATCCAATGTTCTCCACCAAGATGAGACGAATGAGTATTGACGATTATGGCTTGATTATTGCTCAAATAAGGAATTTTATCGAGAGGAAAAACACCTACAAATTCATTTCCTAATATTTGTTTTCCAATTCGATTAACCTGAACAGAACTACTTTAATAAAATTAAACAGTATCAAAAAACTTACTCCATGACAACTTTTTGTGTTTCTGTATACATTTATACTAGCACGGTTCTATTTGCAGTAATTTGAACTTCATTTTCAAATACTCCATATATTATAACATGTACCGGTTCAGTGATAGCTTTTGCAAACTTAATATCCAGTCGTAAATTCCCGTTTTGTGGTAGTTGACTCTGATTTAAATCAAAATCAGGGGCTAAAACAAATGTAAAAAATGGATATTTGCTTTTAAATTCTTCTAGAGTAATTCCACAATTCAAGTTTTTATCTAAGTAACCCAGATTTCTAACAATACTCTGCATATATGTCGCACAGTAATTATCGCTTTCGAAATCTTGAGTATATGTTTCTCTATAATCAGTATTTTTCGACAAAGTCAATGAAGTAACACCAAAATTTTTGAAAATTGAGCTGGAAGCAGTATAAGATCCATTATATTGCGTTTCACTTTGAAATGTTACCAGAATAAAATTAGGCATTCTTCTGTCACCAAATATTTGTTCTTTATAGAATGATGAAGCACCTTTAGCAATAGCAAATTGTACAATTTCCTTTGTTTTTAATGGATAAATTGCATGTTTTGAATTAAGACCCAATTGATGACCAGCTAATACTGACGGGTCTACTCGAACTCTTCTCACCAATAATTTTGCATCAACTAATTGACATATTGGTGCACCAGTTGCACTAGTAAGAGATAATGCAGAATCGGACCTTTTCAATCTAATGTGTACATTAACTCCTGGTAGCAAATATTTCGGTTGATCCATAAAATCGAGTTGTAATGATGAGCACATAGTGAATGATTTTGAGCCTTTAACCCACTTTTTTCTTTCATCATCTGTTGCAGCATAACCCATAGGTGTAAGACAGGTATTTTTAGTATCAGAATTGTAATTTAAAATAGTTTCTATCAAAGCCTTGTGAATGAATGTATTATTTCCGCCCTCAATCTTGATATTATTAAATCCCAACACTGCATCTTTAAATAGAGTATGAAACATGAAATTGTTCGGTATTACATCTGCATTGGCATCCAAAACTTTTCTATCTTTATCTACAACCTTGATCTGGACAGTCAATAAAGTATCGTTCAAATCTAAATATTCAGTTTGCGAACCATTAATATAAAACTCGATATCATTTCTACTATCAGTAATTGAATTCATAGGAAAAACTTCCTCAAATGCCCCAAATTCGATTACAGCTTGAGGCGATGGTCTATCAAATATACATAATTCGGATTTACCACAAATCATTTTGCAAATATAGTTCCATGTCCTTTCATTCGTTTGTTTATACGCGATATTCCATGTCCTTTACGTTTTGGAGCTGGGGCTGGAGGCGTATCTTTTTGAAACATACCAGCAACTCCAGGTAGAACCTTCCCTAACTCAGCTAAAGCATTTGTTTTTAGGGATGGTAATATTTTCTGTTCATTCATAATAACATCTTTGGCAGTTTTCATACCAAAACTACCAATACGTTTAAGAATAGGAAGTGCAAATCTCCCTATTGTTTTTAACCAACCTGATCTGTACTGTTTACCAATAAAATATGGTAATTCACCGCCAGATTGGCTATCACTATACATACTAATAATATCGGAATTAGCCATCTACTTTACGAAAATGTAGTGTCAAATGAGTTTTTGAGTCTTTTGGGAAGTTTATAAGTTTTCCACTATCGTCACGAATATTTATTTCTATATTGTTTATACATGAGCTTGAAATTGGTAAATACATGGGATTATCGATATTTATATTGACAACTTCATCATGTTCATATTTTCCAATCCATACCGATTTCAAAAGAGGAACACTGGAATCACCAACAATAATAGGCTCAATAATATTAGTATATATGAACATTTGTTGATGATGTTCAAGTATTCTTGGTTTACGTATACCAGCCGATTTTTCCCGATATTGCTGCTTCTCTAATCCAAGTGTATTTGTCAAATTTTTATCAAATGTAACTTCGCAAATGTCATCATTCAAACTGAATGTAAACATTAAATCTTTCACAATGTCCAAACTTTTAAATATGTGTGAACAATTGTACTTTAAATATTTAAGTAACACATCAAGTTTATCAATATATAATTCGTCAGCAAAGGTGAATGATTCTTCAACTTCATTATTATACGACACAGATATTTTGATTTCTTCTCTCATTACACTGTTTGCTTCAAATAGATTAAAGCGTAATAAATATTCGGTTTCCATAACTTCATTTTTCAACTTATTGCAACCCAATCGTTTGGCATCTTCAATATATTCGAATGTTATTGTAAATGGTTTAAAATCACAACTGATATTTAATCCATCCTTGTAAAACATAGAGCAGTGCTGATCTAATATCTGATTTGGAATATGATATGTTTTATCATAATTACTGATAATAAAGATACCGCTACATGTTTTCATAGCATTCCTTTTGAAATCAATCTTACATTGACTATAAAATGGGAATGTGTTGTACACGAATGTAAAATCTTGCAGTGCAACTTCCCAGTCCCCATTTAAAGAAATCGGATTCTGGAGATTGACCATAAATTTACTGGCTTGATTGTCTGGATGAATTAATGGGCAACTATTGCTTGGTAAAATAGTATAAAAATTCACTTTACTAGATCCTTTTCTGATATCCATGATGGGTTTTGATAACCATGCCATTTGACATAGTATTGTTTATCCTTGCCGACCTTTTAGTTTTCAATATCTTTTGAATTCTAAATACTTTTGGAGGAGGAATAACTTGTAATTCTTGCTCATAAAATTTTCCTTGTACAATATTGTTATCATAATCACTGATGACATACATTACAGGATTCTGACTAGTATTTATTTTTGAAATTACAAAGACTTCATCACTCCAATTTGTATCGAAATTTTTAATAAATGGTGATGCACTAATTTTACTAATTCTAACATGGTCACCGACTTTATATTTAGGTTTTGCAATTTTTACAGATTTCTTAGAAGTCAATGTTTTTGATGTAATATCAACCGGTCTTAATCCATTAAGTCCTCGATGTGATGAATGATTATAACTTGTTATTATTTTCGGTAAAGCATTTACCCATTTTTTATTACCTTGATGCACGAATAATTTCTTTAATCTATCTCTCAATGTTCTGTTAAATCTTTCAACATGAGCAGCTTTGTATTGAGAATGTACCGAGTAATGGTTTATTTTCAATTTATTGAGGATTTGCTTGACTTTACTGTTGTAGAATTCTTTACCTAAAAATAATAATAATAATAATAATAATAATAATAATAATAATAATAATAATAATAATAATAATAATAATAATAATAATAATAATGATAATAATAATACCTAAATCCGTTTGCAAGTTATTAGGATGTCCATCTTTAAATAAAATATTAATTGCCTTGGACATTTCATCTGAAGATTTTGCCTTGACAGGTATTGCTCGGGCAAACCGACTGAATACATCAATACATGTTAAAATATATTTATTCCCATTGTTAATTTTCGAATAAGGTATCATCTCCATCAAATCCATTTGCCATAAATCATTTATTCCATATGTTTTATATACTCTTGTTGGGAATCGTTTCTGCATTGGTTTGTTCAAACTGTACGCAAGCTGGTCTGATAACCACTTCTGGGTTTCCTTTTTCGAATTCGGAACTCTTTTGTTTAATTTTGCTACTCCACCGAAACCGGCTTCGTCTTCGGGGTTCGTCCAAATCTTCTCCATTACAACAAGAAGATTTAATATTAAATTTAATGTCTGGTAATGAAGGATTAGCACCCATTGTTTATGATCGACTTCCTATTATTCCACCTAATAATGATATTGCTAAAGGTATCAATGCACCGATAAATCCCCCTTGTTGTTTATATATAATTTTTCTCATTTGTTGACGATTTTTATTATTTACTAATGATAGCAAAGGTTTCCTATGTTTACTCAATAATTGCTTTTTAGATTTACTGATTTTAATCTTGCCTTTGACTACTTTAAGTATAATATCGAGTAAATCATCGACAACATAATTTGGAAAAGATTGTAAAATACTGTTTCTTTTCATACTGGGTGCTTTTAACAATGTATTGAAAAACGGGAAACTCCGATGATTTTTAACAACTTTTACTTTCTTAGTGGTTTTACTTTTAAGTTTAGGTTTAGGATTTTTCGAAATAAGATTCATTGCAGGAAAATTTTCTGTAATAAGTTCTTTAGATGGAGTATAACTAGTTGTTGGTGGAACTTTTGGTTGTTTTTTACTCGATATCCTTGTTTTTGAAAACATGATTTATATGTTTTCAATTTTGTTTTGAACTTTGTTTATAAACCATGGCACCTTTTGGGTTGAAAATATCTGTTTTTACCCGTATATCATCAGGACATTGTTGTGTGAAATCGAGAAATATATACCCATGAGGTATTTTCGTAGCATCTTGAAATGCATTGATAAGAAAATTACGGTTATTAGGGTATGCTTGTCGTCCAAGAAAATCAATGACAGTTGCATCTCTAGGATTCTTGAAAATAACTAGATATTGTACATTTAAATTACGTGTTCGATGTGCCCCACCTTGATGAAATAAATTTTGTGTTATGAAAATAACTGTTACACCAACATGTCTGCTGATTTTTGTGAATAAATTATTAAAATCCTTTTCTTTATTGGCTTCTTGATACAAATCATCGATAATGATTACATCATCTTTCTTCAAACGACTTGACCAGTTTTTATCAAAACCCTTTACTATTTTCATGTTTTTCAATTGACAGAAACTTGATTGTGTCAATCCATGTTCTTCATCGGCGCCCCTATGCCAATAAATATTGTTGAATTTTGTTTTGAACAAATTTGATTTTAGTAATTTACAAACAAATAATGTTTTTCCGCTACCACTTGGACCAACGATTTGGTATACTGCATCATTTCGTAATTCCATTTTTTAAATTTAAACTATATATATAATTATTGTTTATATTGATAATTTAAATGAACTCCTTTTTAAAATAACTATATATAACAGAGTTTTTATAATTATTTCATTAAAATGCTTTCAAATATAAATTACAGGGCAAAAGCTGATGTATCAAAAATGGTATTTCCAATGGGGAAACCACAACAACTCATCAATAGAAGTAAAAAATATCCAATAATATATTTCAAAACTGGTAAATGTAGAATTATGGGGTGTAAGGAAATAATCAAAGCTAGTGATTATAATGTTTATGATTTAGAAATACAATCGATAACCATAACTTCCGATATAGGTTTTTCTTGTAATTTAAATAAATTGGCTAAATTAATACCATGCTTTTACGAACCAGAATTATTTCCAGCTTTGAGATATATAAAATATAACCCTATGTGTGTAAATATATTCGCTAGCGGTAAGATAGTAATTCTTGGAATAAAAAATATTGATTACAAATGTATAGTTGATAATATCATATCTGAAATTAAATCAATAATTGAAGGAAATGAATTTTTAGATTTTTTATTATCACTTAATTAATTATTTATCATTACAAATTCAATGCAATTGAAATGCATGATTCTGATTGGTCGAAATCTAATTGGCTGATGATTATTTATAACAAAATGTTTTCGGTTTAGTTGTCATTTATTCAACAAAAATGTACAACATACAAAGTTCCGCAATCACCTCAATGAAAGAGCATGCAAATTATGGTAATTTCAAATTTTTATTATTACATTAATATATATATATTTTACAGATGAATATCAATCAATTATCCTGCAAAGATTATGCTTCTATTATCCAGAATTAAATGAAATTCTACAAGATAGAGATACAGCTATCATTCCGGATTTGGTATACAACCAAACACGAATCTGGATATTTGATATAATAAACACCTTTCTATGGGATATCAAGATAGGAAGGGGGATGAAAGAAATGAAACCAGAGGCTCCTTGCATTTTCGGATGTAGCTGTTGCAATTTCCGTTATCAACAATATGTTGAATGGTGTTTGGTGAAGACTCTGAGAAATCACCACTCGAGTCAGATTGTATCAAAATAAATTTTTATGTTGAATTGTTTTGTTTTTGTAAATCGAAATAATAGAAATAATAATAATAATAATAATAATAGTAATAGAAATAGTAATAATAATAATAATAATAGTAATATTAGAAATAATAATAAAAAACAATATTTATAATAAAAACATTAATGCAACATTAATGCAAATGACATGCAATTTAAACAAAGACATGCAATTTAAACAAAGACATACAGCAATCTGATTGGTTGATAAACAATAGTCATAGGTATAAAAACCCTGTACCATTTCATTTTAATCATAATTCACGATGACAAAGAAAATTTCAAGCACTGAAAAGCCAAAAGTTGTTCCAGAACTTGTACAACCTGTTCAAATGTTCCACAACTATAAAATGTATTTTTTAAAAGAAGAAATCAATATGAAATTGGCGTCACAGATCAAGCTAATTCCAACTAAATTTCAATTCTTATCCGGCACGCTTTCAATGATAGATATTAAATCTATTGATGAGGTTTTCAAACGGTTGAATACGAATCTATCTTGTAATCAACATGCCTGGTTCAACAACAGATATGCAAGATTTTATGATTCCTTTGACGAAATCGGTTTCAAAGAAAACGAAAATTGGTATATAACAATTGCAATCCAAGGATATAAAGTAGATAATAATGATGTGTATTCTCCAATTTGGAAAATTATGTCTGCTAGACTTTCACAACTATTTTAATGTTATATTTAATAAATGTATTAGTCATATTTGTTTTTTCTCTTTATTAATTGCAACATTAATGCAAATGACATGCAAATTTAACAAAGAAAATCTATAAACAAACTTATAATATAGTTTTAAAGTGATGAAAATGACTGCAGAAAAAGGTTAACATGATTAATTAAATACTGAATTATTTATTATTTAGAATTATTAATCAACTTTTTGTTGGAAAAATTAGCAGAAATATCTGGTGTAAAAATTGAGGATATATTATCTGTTACAAATGCATTAAATATCGGCTGGGTAGTTGAGAGTCAAGATTCAAGATTTGAAGAAACCGATACTCAAGAAATTGATGACGAAATCTATGAACCTAAAGATAATATTACGAATGATTGTATTGATCATGTCGTTGAAAATATAATGAAATGTGGAGATGACGACTGCGAATGTGTTAATAAATTTTAAAATTGAATTATTTTCATTTAAATATACTATTAAAAACAATAACATTAATTTTTATTCATATATCTACAGAAAATATACATTATAACAACTCCAGTTGTAAGTTTTATAAAGTTTTTCATTTTTCTTTTGATTTCATCAGTTTCTTTAAAATTGCAGGCCAGTTTATTTAATACACCCCATCCGCCATTGGCTTCTATCCATGGGGTAAACTTGGACTTGATTATCTAGAAATGAATATTATTAAAATATAGATTATAAAAGAAATCTTACTTCTAAAGACCACTGATAATAATGTTCTGAGTCATGTTGACCTTTTGCAATGATTATCTTCATGTAGGTGAATCCTACAATTATCCTTGTCCATTTCATGTCTTCATCGAAAAGACACTGAAATATTCTATTGAAGTAATACTTCTTGGTTTCCAGGGATTCCATCTCCATCATCTGCTGATAATCGATATGTTCACCTTCAATGATTTGTTCGGTTCGATTGATCAGGAAATTGAGGCTGTCGACTATATTCGCGGTGACAATTCCGTTTAGAACATTTTCCATAAAATTTGGTTGCGACATTTCTAAATTAATTTAAAATATAATGTTTTATTTATACTAATACCATATGATTTTGATTGGTTGATAGTCTATAAATGTAAAAGAAAGGTTTTGATTTGATACACCATAAAAACTGTATTGCTAATTATTATAACGAGTGTGTGCTAACACAATACTATAAATTTTATAATATTCGACTATGTTTTTTGTTAACTATGTTTTGTGATAGAAATTATATAATAATATTAATAATAATAATAATAATAATAATAATAATAATAATAATAATAATAATAATAATATTAATAATAATAATAATATATGTTTTATTACATTGTTTAATAATACCCTTGCGAGTTGTTGAGTGCGACCAGTACCCTTGTTAGCAGTACCCATAGGGGGACAGAATATTTTGTCGGATAAACTCGGAGTATATAGATTAATAATATATCGATGAGAACACTAACTTGTTGCGTGTGTGGACATTAATAATATTTTTATACATTGTGTGTGTGTGTGACCATAGGGGAACAGAATATTTTGTCTGAGTATTGTGTGTTTAATAATTTTATTTAACCATCAAAATAAGTTTTTAAAATACCGCAACGTAATATATTTTTAAAATACCGCAACGTAATATATTTTTAAATACCGCAACGTAATATATTTTTAAAATACCGCAACGTAATATATTTTTAAAATACCGCAACGTAATATATTTTTTAAAATACCGCAACGTAATATATTTTTAAAATACCGCAACGTAATATATTTTTTAAATACCGCAACGTAATATATTTTTTAAAATACCGCAACGTAATATATTTTTAAAATACCGCAACGTAATATAAATTTAAAAAAAAAATTTTTTTAAATAAAAAAAAAAAAAAAAAAAAATACCCCCTCCCCCGGGGGGGGGGGGGTATGACGTCATATGTCTTTGTGACGTCATCGATGACGTCATATGTCTTTGTTCCCGGGTCCACACAATACCCTACTATAATTAATTCAAAATTTTTTCATTTTACTAATTGCAAATTTTCATTTGGTTTTCGTTATTTCGTTGTAATGGGGAATTTAGATATAATTTCTGAACAGTGTATAAAACTTTTGATAATTTTCGGGAAAAGATAATTTTGAGATGGATTAGTAAATTAATCAGAATTTTCAACAATTATTATTAAATCAGCAGCGAATTCATTGAGATGGATTAATTAATTCATTTAATCAATTCTATTGATCTCTATAATTGTAATATTTGACACTGATTATTATGGCAAACTGATTTATTTGCAGTTTGTGTTCATTTATATATCTCGAATGGAAAGAGTAACACAGTCACATTGCAATCTGTATAAAGGAATTCATTCTCTCGATTTGTTTACTTTTCTGGGAAAGTTTTTTGAATTTTCTGCTTAGACTTAATCTTTATGAATTTTTGACTTGTGACATTACTAACATTACTCCAACATTACTTCATTATTTCTTGTATGTTCTATTGCTATTTCTCTTTCCCAACTTGGCTTTGCCTATTTATTCTGCTATTTATAAAATATTCGATTTTTAACGACAATTTAATTTCCAAAATAATTCTTTCTAATTTTTGCTCTTTATTTAATTGGATTTTATTAGATATTTCTTACATGAAACTGTAACCAATGGACGATTTCTCCTGACTTCATTACATTTTCAATTGTGTTATTTTTACTAGAAAATAAGTTTCATCGGGTAGGATAGAAAATACTATAAATATTATATTGATTTACTAAATCAATTACAAATTTTGTATTTATTTTAATTAATCAATTTAAAAATGATTTTAAAAATTTCAAAATACTTAATTCGAGCTGTTAGTAGATATTTGAATATTTCAAATTATTTGTTTAAATAAATTAAAATAATTAAAATTAGGAATAAATTTTTATTAAATAAATGTAGAGATTTAATTTAATATTTAAAATTCAATTTCTAAAATCAATAATAAAATTTAAATATTGGATTTTAAATATAAAAATTTTAGATATTATATTAGTAAATTCGTTTGATAAATTATTTTGAATGTATTTAATTCAAGGCTGAAAAAGTTCGCTTAACAATTAAACAATCTTGAATTATTAGTAAACTTTTGGAATATGACTCTATCTACTGAAAACATCTAACACGAAGAAAATTGAATTGCGGAAATTGACATCGTTTAGGCAAATTTCTCAAATGAAGCATTAAAATGACCAAATTAATCAAACCTACATCTGTCACAAATTTCAATATTAAGATAGGACTTCAAATTATTGATGGGAATATTAGTTTTGAAAATGATTATAAAGAAAGAGTAAGATATATGGGATATACAAATATGCAAGAAACATGCTCTGAACTACATGATATTGTTAGTTTTTTTATTAAAGGAACTTTTTCAAATTTCATCACTGATTATTTTGTCCATTGAATTTATTAAAAAGAGAGCCTGGAGACTATAAATCAGTAATATATCGATGTCTTTGATACTCATGAATTTGCGGCACTGCCTTTTTTAAGTGAAAAATGTCAAGAAATGAAAAGCCAAGGACATTTTCTTGAAAGCGATCATGTATCCTACTTAATTCAGAGCGAAGCTTTAACTAATGAGTAATATTACTTCCTAATAAATACTCGAAAACCTTAAGACTCCTTCTACTCTTTCGATTTCTACTTTCGCTTCTTTATAAAGTTTCTTGCAGATTGCACAAAGTTCAGTGTCGTGATTGACTTGAAAAGTCCATGCTGCGGTTTCCATATATCTGAATTCCATCTTAATGCCTTTATAAGATCAGGTCATTTTCCACATCGGAATATAATTTCTTTACATCTTTAACTGAGGATTCAACAATGGAACTTATATTCTCTGTGAATGATCCAATCATATACGCTTCCTCATTTTCTGATTTGAAATATCAGAAATAATTTCATTCTTTCTTGAATTTATTTGGGGAAAAGGAATACATTATTTTTATTAACATTAAAATTCTTTACAATTCGTCACTAGATTTGCACCTATCTCCAATAAATATCGCTCGCTAAGGTAGACAATCCCAGGTCCAATCACATTTTCTGGTACGAGAGATAAAATTGTTTTCAATTACTAGATTTTGTCTTTTGATCGCTGATTGACTTATTCACTCAATTTCTAGTTTCTTCGACCAACAGGATGCTTGTCTGTTTTCGAGCTTTCTTTTTATACTTTATGAGGTCAATTTTCTACAGAGTTTAGGATTATTCCAAATAATTAGCTTTCGGGAATCTTGGGTAAATATTTTGAAACTTTTTAAATCATTCTAATTTGTCGCTCGAATGAGTTTGCTTTCCTATCTAATCAGTCAGATCTCAATGTGCTTCAGGTTCCCTTCAGCGCTCGGGCTTCCTATTACGGATTAATTAACTTTAATTAATTTGTTTTTTCGTTCTAATTTTCACTGTGAACCACTTTTTTTTATTTTTCAATTTGGCGTTTACCCATCACTGTTTCCCCCGCTCCGTATTGATTTTCGATTTCTAGTAAATTTTAATTAATTTTGTACTTTTATTGATTTTAAGAATATTTGTTATTTTGTTATTTATTACACAATCAAGTCATTTCCTATTAATCCAAAGTATTTATTATAATCATCATAATATTTCCAACTTAGTGGTATAAAAACAAATTAAGAACGAGCAATTTATTTTCATTTAATCTAATTTTAATGTTTAATAATAAAAATAACATTCGAAAATTTAAAATATACATTTACTAGCAATTCAAAATTTTAAAATAGCAAAACCAACTTTTTACTAATTTAGCTTATTTACCATATTTTAAACATAATATCTATTTATTTGAATTGATTCTGTTGATTATAAGTTCAACGGGAATTCCAAGGCATTTTAAGAATTTGCTACGATAATCTTTTAATTCCAAATTCGTAAAATCATCTTACATAACTTGATATTTATTTATGAAATGCATATCTCTATGTTCTTTTGAAATTCATCAAATTCTTAGATTTGAGTTCATTAGATTGAACTTTCAATTCTTTGTAGTCGATTGCTCCTCGCTTCCTTTCACTGGGAATTCCGATCGATATTATCTCCATTCAATGAGTCAATAATTAAATCACTAAAAGAATGTTTCATATCACACTTCATCGATTTTATCTTCTCTGTATTCACTAAAGTTTCTGTTGCTATATGCATTGTTATTATCAAAATTGATTTTTTTTTAAAATCCGAAACTTTCATTTAAAATTCAACAACCAATAACTCCAGGAAAATTGATTATAGAAATTATATTCCAATTGAAATTAGTTTTACAACAAAGAAAGCTGATAATCATTCACTCGGGACCATCAACGTCTGCAGGAAGTTTTCAAGGGGGCAACAATATTTTTATTACCAAGTAGACAATTTGTCTGGGGGAAGAGAGTTGAAAAAATGCATGTGTATAATATTTGGGGCATTATACAAAATAGGACTTTTTTTCGTTTATATACAAAATAGAACAATTTTTTTTAAACCACGTTTGAAAGTTTTTATACAAATATGATGATTTGAAATTATTGATTTCCAGATATAATTAATAACATTAAAAAAAACAGGAAGCCTCTTTAAATTAAATTTTTTTATTAATTTTATTTGTCTTGCGTTTTTTCAACATTGTTTGAGCACATCTATTAAAATGTGTTTAAATTAATCGAAAAATAAATTGGTTAGGGAATTTCAGGGGGGGGGTGGCAACTGCCTCCACTTGCCCATGACCCTAATTATACTGATTTGGTAACGATGGCAATATCTAACATTATCTCATTCCAGGTGCACCGATTAATCATCATAGACAAACTTCATCGAGTGGAAGGCATCATTTCCTTATCAGACGTCCTTGAATACTTTATTAGAGAGCATCCAAGTGACGGAGTGTAGCTATTGATTGATTATTATCATTATTATTATTATCAATATTATTTGAGGATTTGACAACGATGATATGAACTATATTAATATTATTATTTTTTATTATTATTATTTATTATTATTTTTTATTATTATTTATTTTTTATTTATTATTATTATTTATTATTATTATCATTAATATTAATATTTACCGATTTGTATTACATGTTCTCTATTATTAGGCTTTTATTAAATTGCAGTATTTGTTGATCTTGCCTCTGCTGGTTTTGTGTGCACCTGGGATCTGCACGCATCGATATAGCCTCCATACTCTCACATCGTTACCCGGGTGCACCGAACCGTCGCTGGCATATTTGTAATATATTGAGATTAGTGTTTTATTTATTGATATACATGTATTTCATTGGCTAATTAAACAATTTGTCGTCTGAATCAGTACGTGATTGGTCAATAATATAAGAATTATGCTAGAGGAATCGTTGCATTGCAAATGGTATTTTATGCAGTCGGTATCATGAAGAGTTATTATATGCACCAATGTCAAATTGGAACGAGACAGTTTTCATCAAAGTAAAAATTACCCAATTATATCATTTTAATCATTATCCCTGCAAAAACAATTAATAAAGCACCAAAATGTTTCAAATTTTTAAATCAATCAGATATTTCTCTTTACTACGCGGATCGTCACTGTTCCATCTAAGTTCAAGGATATCTACGTGTTGAACCAAAAACATGAGCAGGTCAATTCATTAAATGTATAAGTGCAGCATCGCGTTTATACTGATACAAATGTTCGGGTACGTATAAAATAAACTCGGCACTTATGCACTTATATCCCCCATTTATTATTTATAATATTTAAATACATAATATTATTATATAATGAAACCTTTAAAAAAAGGATACTGACAGATTAACTTACAAACAACTATTTCAACGTACGTTGACCGATGATACTGCTGTTGGGCTATAACCGAGAATTGAGAGCTTGTTTTAATAAATCAAAAATATATAACAAAATTCGCACCAACTTAAATTAAAACACCAATCAATAAAAATTAAAGTACATAAAACATTGATGATAAATAAGATCCGGGTAATAAAAAAAAGGAACACAAAAAAAGGTCGCAATCACTAGCACCATTAGGAGAAATATCGCATTCGGAATATCTAACAACTAAAAAATAAAATAATAATAAATAAAATAATGGGAAATTAATTAATAATATGAGAAATTTCTATATAAATAAATTTAAAGTAAATTATCTAGTAAACTGGTAAAATGATAAAAATTAGAATAAAAGTAGTAAAATTAGATAAATTATAAAAATTTAAAAAATCAAATTGTTTAAATCAATGAAACTAAAATAAAATTAACTAAACTTATTTAAATTATAAAACTTGTAAAACTAAATTAAAATTAGCAAAAACTATTTAAATTATTGAATCAAATTACTTGCCAAAAATTGATGTAACACCAGTTTTTGGTACATTTCTGGACTATGAAAAGTTCGACGAACTTCTTAAATAATTTTTCTCAACATACATAGAAGGTGCAGTTGGGAGGGATCCACAATTTCCCATCAGAATTTGGAATCATCATGGAAAAATCTCCAAAAACATTAATTGTTGTGAAAGTTTTCACAATACTTTGAACTCAATCTTCCATTGCAGCCACCCAAGTGTCTGGATATTGCAGGAAGGCTTCGAAAAAGATCTTGCATGCCACAAGCTCACTTTCAAAAATGCTTGAATTGGGCAACCAGAGGCGAAGCGAAGAAAATATGAAGTCCTATATGAACAAATATTTGAGACGAATGGCTAATTTGCAATAAGGAAGGAATGAGTTTATATTTCTTTTTGGTCAATATTTTCAATTAATTTCTTGGTCATAATCGAGCTATATTGTTACTGTTAGACCTGCTATTAAGGGCGCCTCTCAATTTTTGGCGTTTTCAATTATTTTATTTTAATGTGACTATATACGCAATAAATAAAAATTTCTTTTGTACATATTTATTGTTTAATTATTACTATTGTTGGGCTAGAACTGATTACTAAACCCAAAGTTAGGAATGGGACGAAATGTGTCAGTACACAACACGCATACCCAGCATTAAGTTTACTTAAATAAAAATATATAAAACACCAAGTAAACAATGATAATAGAGAGATAATAAACCCCAAAATGAAACATCTGAATTAAAAATAAAATAAAACACGAGCAAGAAGTATTACACAAAAACTTACTCAAATATAACCGAAAGACATAAAACAACCAAAAACAAATTCGAATAAAGGCGATTAGAAAAAATTTTAAAAAAAAAATTAAAGAAAATCTCCATAAAATCTTACGTAAAGAAAATTATATCGATTTTTTGAATAAAAATCCAAGACAATTCATAAAAATGGCGAAATCCATCATGACCGCCAAACGACCCAATAAAATTTATAAAAAATAAATATTTTAGTTTAAAAAATAAAAATTTCAGAAAAGAAATCATAAAAAACAATTTAAAAATAAGAAATAGATTAAATTTAGCATGGAATGTTCTGGAAATGCTGAAATCCATCATGGAGGCAAATTTAATAAAAAATAATTCAAAAACAAAATTCCAAAAATAAAAACAAATATTCTTACTGAAAAATCGCCATCAAAATCGATAAAAATTAAAAATGTTCGAGAATTAAAATAATCCGAATTTGTTTTAATGCATCAATGCACGCATGTATACTTACACGTCAAACAGAGGCTATATAAACTAACACATTTCGTCACTTTTCAAGAAAATAAATGCAAATGAATATTTTTACTCTTATGC
>CAUHTR010008181.1:0-23633 GCA_959609185.1 Schmidtea polychroa | reverse complement strand
CAAATTTTTTGGTTTTGATTTTTCTGAGATTGTAGGTAAGAACGATTTCGTTGTGAATTATAAATTATTATTATTGAAACCTTGTTTCCATTATTTCTATTTAATTATAGAGGTGTAGATTTAAGTGAGATCGTCGGTTATCAATGATTTTGAAGCGAGATCCCAGCCAAACCTGCACCTATGCACTTTATCATTTATGAATGCACAGTTCATAATGATTTCGGGTCCTCGACCCTACATGCACTAAAATCATAGTCTTAACCAGAGGTCGCCACGAACTATTGGTGTTTAACCATGGGTAGGTCGGGTAAATCCATCTTGGTAGTTGGTATAGTCGTAGGGACTATGCGGACGAAACAATTTTTGGGATACTAATGTTGGGCCAAGCTTCGAGAGTGTTGCAAAACAGGTTCAGTATAAATAAGGGGAATAAAATAAATTGCACGAAAAGCACGAAAAATAAAAGAACAAATAAAATTAGATAAGCATAACAGAAATAAAGGGAATAAAATAACCAATGAAAACAATAAAAGACGAAAAATAAGATGAAAAAAAAAGAAAATAACGCACCACACATAATAGCATAATGAAATAAAATAATAAATGTAAGGAAAATAAACCAAAAATTAGGAAGTAAAATAAAAATAAATCATTAGCAAATAAATACATAAACTAATTAAAACAAAAATTATAATATAACCAAAAAACAATGAAGTCACAGGAAAAACAGGAGGGAAATAATAAAAATAGAAAACTAAATAAAATAATAATAAAAATAAGGAAAAGTCATCCAAATATACCCTATTACATTAAAAAACATAAAAATAATAATAAAAAATAATATTACACGCAAGTCACGTCCTGATTGGACGAAAAATAATATAAAAGAAATGGAAAATATCTGTAGAGTACCACTTTTTAACTAAACTCTACAGGTAAAATTTGATTTTTAACTGACCACTTTTTAACTAAACTCTACAGAACTATATTCAAGCACCCCTACAGGACTAGATAGCAGTATTAATCTAACGACAATTCGACGAAATCTACTACAGGAGTCTAACTGAACCAAAGGAAAATCGATTCAAGTTGACAATTCGAACTTTTACAATTTTTCAACACTCTCGAAGGGAACTTATTGTAAGTAGGATGTATATGTTGATTTACGATTAATTTATATAAATGATTAAATAAAATATTTTATTCATAATAAAAATTTATGATCACAATGATGTTTTTTCTCTCTCCATGCGACTGGCGACGATGTCATCTGGAAATCGGACATGATGCGGAGATGCGAATAAATTGGCTAGAAAATAATCGAGGACGAGTAACGAAAATAAAGACATCGAATCGAGAATTTAAACCTCACGGAGAATGGAAAATGAAATATGCGAGGATTTTCCCGACATTGTATCATGTTCGAAGTTCAGACGGCGTGGTCGCCGGGTAAATAATTATTTTGGATAATAGTAATATTGCAATAATGTTTGAGTTGTCTGATGAATTATATTATTTATTTTTGATGATCATTTTGGTTGACGAAGATAGAAATTTGATGAGATAGAATCGTCCTTCCTGACGGTCCAAGAACGGCGGCAGCGATGTATGCTGTTCTTGGGTGGGCCAGGAGGGGTGAGGATATCTGGTGGATGACAGAATGTGGTTGTTGGAACCGATCTTTTCATCGAGTGCGATCCACCTTTGAAACTCGTCGAAAATATTTCCAGTATTACGAGTTACGATCATTTAAAGCTTAGGCGGAAGAACAATCCATAAGGAAATGCGGAGAATTGACAGATTCCTAAAACATAGACATTGTATCCAATTTTCCTTCTTCCGTCTCTTGATTTGAAACGGGCCATGATTTGAACTTGTTCACGAAAATCGTAGAAACATCCAACCAACAGAGATCCATTTTCGCGCGACGTCATTTCATGAGAGAATTGGTGAAGTTCTAGTATGCCACGGTGTAACTCGCCAGGATGTTGGCGGTGAAATCCATCTACTATGCACTTTTAACCTGAATTGTCAACTTTTGCGCTACTGATAAGCTTCGATTTCTAAAAATTAAGTAAACAACTCCCGAGCAATTATCATAATACTTACGGACGAGCTGTCAGAGTTATCAATTCGGTGGTGAACGAAGTCCAGCCAGTTTCTTTTGAGTAATCGAGTGAGAAGCCCGATACAACTCTACTACGGAGGATAAAACGATAACTTCCGAAGAAATCGGTTAGTAGGCGTAATGATAGGAGTACCCGAGTTCATCACACGATAACCGACGAGTCGACAATCACAACTCCTTAGTAATCTTAGACATCTGTCATTTTTCCTTTGCGATAATTTCCACAGACATCAGCGTAGGGAAATCATGAGTAGCTCCGTTGCGAACAAGCATGCGATCATACCCGCCACGATGATATTCTTATAGTAGAGCGACATAAAATCCAAACAGAGATGTGTATGATATCATTGAAATTACGTAAGCATAGGATATGTCACCGGAGATGTCAGACGGTGTGTAAGAGTAGAAAAATGAACCGTATCATCATGGAACACCACTGCATTGGTTTTACTAGGCTAGGGTAGGAGAATCGTTAGTCATAACAACCACAAATTCTGACACACCAACTCACCTAGAAGAAGTGTACAATGACACGATAGCGCACTCGGATAGGCGTCGTCATGACAACGATTTTCCGTACATATTTAAAAATCATTTAGTTAACTCTGGATTAAATTTTTTGATTTTCTTTTATTATTATCAATTTATTTTATATTTTCGAATATTAGCATTGAATATAGAATAATATCGTCCATTCATATGCATGATACCGAAAGTAGAAGTGGGATTGGTTGAACTGAGGGGATAACGTTAGGTGCAAAATAATTAAAGATGATAGATGTATTGCTAAAAGAATATGATAATAAGCGACGACCTGAGAGGAACATCGATATACCATTTAGAGTCAGAGATCTGAGGTGTTAAGATTCATCGTTGAAATCGAAGCATCTGTAATTTCTCTTCGTTCCAGATAATTAGATTTAGTACCACGCCGGGAAACTTATATCTCATCCAATTATTACCTAACTTAAACCTTGAAGATCGAACGGGAGGTGTAACATGATTTCTTGGTTGTAACAGGGGGGAAATTTAAAGTATAGGATATAATTCTGTTTTCTATGGATACCACGAATAGCTAAAATATTCCCAATAACATAATAATACAAATTAATGACGACCTAATGTTAAATTTCACCTTTCACCCGCGATTATGATAATATAAAATGTTCCGTTTTCTTCTCCCTCGAATGTCTGCTGTATGCATGAACTAGTCCGAATGCTTGAGGACGAATGGATCGTGGCACGATCACTGGTACGTATGCGTGAGATTGATTTTTATCTTGCTTTGGATTTTGTGTAAGCTTGACGGAATAAACTCCATGGTGTGCGAATATCACTGACTCGATCATAATATCTGAGGTGCAAATATAAATGTCTTACTTTTAGATGACCACTCCAACTAAGCCCGGAAGTGCTCTTCGACCTTGTTTTTCCTGTGCCGATAAAAACGCAGACATCGCACAGCTGCACTTATATATCGGAGAATTAAAGAAAAGAATCGATCTATACGAAGGAACGTGGTTCTCCCCACCACAAATGAAGGAAGAGAAGAGTAAAATTCTGCGCCTGGAGCACTGCCGTGACAGTCTCCTGGAGGAGAGCAGATGCCAGAGGCTAACCATAAAAGCCCAATCAGAGGCACTGCACAAGGTATACTCTGAATCCGAAATAGCGAAGCGAGTTCGCGCATACCCGATACAAGATGGGACTAACGTGTTCCCAGGACACCATCAATCCGTTGAACCCTCATCCACAACCAGTTGCAAAGGGCACGGCCTAAAATTGCCACCAATTCCTGCCCCAGTCCTTTCCGGTTATCGGCCCATGGCTGGCGGTCCATCGGACCCTATCTTGGCTCCCGTCCTCGTGTCGCCACTCATTCAGCCTCCAGCAGAAACCACATGTCCACCTCGGAAGCGTAAGAGACCGACCCGCTCCGAGAAAAATCAGAAGCGCAGAAACGCCATGGCCGCGCTGGAAGCCTCGTTATCTGCAGCCAAATCGACGATCAAGGAAATTACAATCACCCATTCTATCCCTTCGAAAGAGGTATTTCGGGTAGTTCCGGCCGACAGCATCACCTTCCTCGAAGATCGCCGGTTGCCCGTCGACATCGACGAAATGCTCGCCGAAGGCGAAGTGTTTCCGTAATGAATTCTCCAGTCATCTCAATTTCCCATGCAATACAAAGGAACCCGAAGAAGTTGACGTTATCCTATACATGACTTTTGATGTTTCGTGTTTTAATAAATCACTGATGAATGTATTTTCTTGTTTTTATGTCTCGTTTCAATACATCTGTTCAAATTCTTTGATTCTGTCCCTAGTACGTGTGATTTACTGTGATTGACTTGAGTAAAAGGTACCCCTGAATACATGATACGAGCTTAAATGTCGTCCCTTTGGACCAGGGTCGGACTGAATTTTGAGTGAGGAAACGGGTAAGACCTTCTAAGGCACCATAGAACCCGCACCGCGAGAGGGTTAGGAGTAGTCCTAAGGCAGGGGCTCACCTGCTAACCTTTTCCAACCCGTGTGAGCAGCACCAACGTGGATCACCACCACGGGCTCATGCGTGGGAATATGCATTGGATCATTTGGAGTATGCGTGGGAAGTGACTGAGTGGGAAATGGTATTTGGTATGTACGATGATCATGCGTGTAAAAATTTTCTTTCCCCACATACACCAACACTAATCGCGGGTAAATAACACAATAGGGCCTATCGTACCGTACTCAGTGTAGTCGGGAAAGTAGGTAAATTTTAATTTAATTGACCTTTTCGTTAACTTACATATCTAAAATAACACTTAAATTATACTATTTTGCACACAACATTAGGAACTGATAAACGGGGAATATCCCCTGACTCAAATATCACACAATACAATATGCTAGTGTAGCTGGTTATTTCTAAACGAATCCCTCTTACACTATAAATTCAAGATGAATCTAAAAAACTAACTAACTCAAAATAACAGGGAGATCCCTATATAAACTAACACATTTCGTCACTTTTCAAGAAAAATGCAAATGCAAATGCTTACTCTTATGACAAATTTTTGGTTTTGATTTTTCTGAGATTGTAGGTAAGGACGATTTCATTGTGAATTATAAATTATTATTATTGAAACCTTGTTTTCATTATTTCTTTTTAACTATAGCAATGTAGCTTTGAGTGAGATCGTCGGTTAACATTAACCCTGCACCTATGCACTTTATCATTGATGGGTACACAGCCCACAATGATTGCAGGCCACTGCCTGGCACGCAATTATTTTTCTTTTGTATGGGTCATTCGGAGGTCGCACCACTTCATGGTCCTGCCATGGAGTTAAGTCGATGAAATCCTCCGTCTGACTCTACCTATTTATTATAGGTCAGCCTTAAAGGGTTGACTTACCAAACAACAGTAAGGTTTGTCGTAGTGGTCACAGTGGGGCCGCGAAAGCAAATACTCTTCCCGACTTTCAATACATGAATAACTTACATAGTTAAAATCTACATCCAAAATCATCACAATACCATACACTAAGGTTAATAAACAGAGTAGATCTCAGACCTATATTAATCACAAATCTACAATTCACAATTAATGTAGACGGTTAAATATCATCAAGAACCAACTCTACCTATAGGTTTGTCGAATCTAGATTTATAAATGTCTTAAATAAATTTTCTATTAATAGTGTAAAGTAAAGATTTTTTAAAAATGATTGATTTAGTAGTGATAGTATTCATAAAGGTGTTCAACATGCGTATCAGCAAGACTTGGATTTTAAATTGAATAGACTCTAAACTAACTATAAAAATACAAATCGTAAACCCATAAAAGTATAAATTATCATCTCAAATTCATAAAAATATGAATTATACTTATAGATTTAATTTCTTCAAAATATAAATTATGATTAGTTATAAAGGTATAAATTATAAATTACAAATTTATATTGACGATAAAAATTATAACTCTAAGTTAATTATAAAAGTACAAATTATAATCTTAACTTCATAAAAATATAAATTATAAAATTATATTAGCCTTAGAAATATAAACTATAAATTGAACTTCACCAAATATAAATTATAAACTCAAAAGTATAAATTATAAAATTATATTAGCTCTAAAATATAAACTATAAATTTAACTTCATAAAAATATAAATTATAAACTTAAAAATATAAATTATAAAATTATATTAGCTTTAAAATAGAAACTATAAATTTAACTTAACTTCATAAAATATAAATTATAAACTCAAAAGTATAAATTATAAAATTATAATAGCTTTAAAAACATAAACTATAAATTTAATTTCATAAAAATATAAATTATAAACTTATGTTAACTGAAAGACTATAAATTATAATCTTATTTTGGTCATAAAAGTATAAAATATAAACTACGTTAGCGATAAAAATATAATTTATAGTAAGTTGTAAATATTTTATAAATAATCCCATTTGAAACTTATAAAAGTATAACTTACCTTTTTTCATAAGTACCCCCTCAAACTATACATTAGTCAAAACCAATGTATATATATATATATACACACACTAGAGCCTCGAGTTGCGTCGTTAATATATTATAATAATAAATTAGCTTATATATGTACAGACATCAAATTTTAAAATATAATTCATAGATTTTCATAAATAACCCCGCAGAGCAAATAACCATTAATTATTATCTAAATGCATTAATTTAGACTATTTTATATATGTATACTTAACTTAGATTACCTTTAAAATCATAGTTGAAAATTTTGCATCAAATACCCCCCAATAAACCATATAGGACGTGAATAGATGGGCGTATACAAGTGTATGAAGAGATGGATGGGGAGGCGAATACCTATGTGTGTACACGCGTACATGGATATGTCTGAAATGGAGTGTGAGTAACGACAAACGGAAAATCGATGAATAAAGAAAACGGGTTTTGTATTTTAAATGGAATAAATATAAATGGAACGACACTCAATCGGTAGGAATAGATGGGGACCTGAATAAGAAATCGGACATAAGCCTTCTATCGGCAGTCCGTGAACCCCAGTGAGTGCTAGACAATTATAGTATGCTAAGCATGCTCACTTTTTGCTGTACTGTAATTTTTATCATTTTACCACTTTACTAGATAATTTATTTTAAATTTATTTATATAGAAATTTCTCATATTATTAATTAATTTCCCATTATTTTATTTATTATTATTTTATTTTTTAGTTGTTAGATATTCCGAATGCGATATTTCTCCTAATGGTGTTAGTGATTGCGACCTTTTTTCGCGTTCCTTTTTTTTATTACCCGGATCTTATTTATCATCAATGTTTTATGTACTTTAATTTTTATTGATTGGTGTTTTAATTTAAGTTGGTGCGAATTTTGTTATATATTTTTGATTTATTAAAACAAGCTCTCAATTCTCGGTTATAGCCCAACAGCAGTATCATCGGTCAACGTACGTTGAAATAGTTGTTTGTAAGTTAATCTGTCAGTATCCTTTTTTTAAAGGTTTCATTATATAATAATATTATGTATTTAAATATTATAAATAATAAATGGGGGATATAAGTGCATAAGTGCCGAGTTTATTTTATACGTACCCGAACATTTGTATCAGTATAAACGCGATGCTGCACTTGTACATTTAATGAATTGACCTGCTCATGTTTTTGGTTCAACACGTAGATATCCTTGAACTTAGATGGTGTATAATAAATATGTTAAATGTCGCAGCATTAAATTTCTACACACAGGTAAGTTTGTGTGTTCCTATAATATATATTTATTGATTTTTTTTTAGATTATAGATAATGTTATATTTCGCAGTTAGGTGTATAGAGACTTTTAACATGTGGAATTAGGTGTAATTAGATGAATACATCGATCATTTACCTTAGTCACTGTCAACTTACGGTTCTCAGCCAATCCTCTTTAATCACAACGAGTAAGAAATACACTCACACGCATATCAACATCAGCCAATGAAAACGCAAGAAATATATTTATATATACACACACTAAGCACCATTAATCACCATGACAACGGACACATCCAATGGCTAGATAGTGCCGGAAATCGAACGATAGCATTCAATCCTATGGCAGAGCGGCAGCCCAGTACGAGCACACGAATAGCATTTGCTATTGGAGCATCCATCAGCCGAGCATTGAATAGCACCGCTACCACCACCAGCAGCTAATACTGATTGGCTTGGCTCCCATATCGGACAGAGATCTGGATCTGTGAATGCCACATAGCTACCGCATCCTGACCGCTGACTACTAACAACACGGATTGATGGACCAGATTTGGAATTCTCATTGTCCTGGGGCAGCTGACGGGCTCGTTTGGCAAGGCGGGAGCCTGGAGTAACCTTCAATAATTTCTCTACGGTAACACGTTGTTCCTCTTGTTGTCGCTCTTTCACAGCACGTCGATGCTCTCCAGCTTTGCTGGTTGGTCGAACTGCTGAGCGATTCGTTAACGCCGGCATTTGGTCAATGAAATTATTTTCCTCAACGTTCGATTCCCTCCCACCAGACCTTTTATCCAACAGAGATCGCTGACGAGCTGTCATGAATCGAGGGTCATTCATTTGGGCCAAATACCGACACTCTTTGTCAGACCACTCGTCTTCAACTTCCAATATAATTTCAGATCTCTTCTCCTCTTCTCCAGAAGAATAGGCATCAATTTTCACAACTGATCCTTCTTGTTCTTCATATTTCTCTAGTTCCTAATTATCGAAATAATAACACATTCTTGATAAATATAATATACTTCTTGTAACATAAATTCAACAATCATATCCTCGTTTCTAAATGATAAAGTGGAGCAAGTATCATCATCTGAGCTAACTATTTAACATAAAATACAGATAAATCAATTTTCAAGAACTTACTATTACTATTATTAATCATAGAGACAAGAATTTAGTTATGAAAATATATTACAGTTTAAGTAAAATCTTAAAATTACAAATAAATATTTAATAATAAAAAATATATAAGATTAAAAATATATTAAAACCCATTTCAAAAAATATATCTTTATATTAAACATTAAAACAAAATGGAATATTTAAATCAAATAAATAAAATAAATTTAAAATTGCTAATAAATTATAATTATTAAATTATATTTGTTAATTAATATTACTATTTTTAGAAAATAATATAATTATTTTTAATATAAAATTTTTGAATTTTAATTTAAATATATTTACTTTTTCTAGGTCAAATAATCTTACGAAGTAAATAAATATTGTGAGCCTGGGAATAATTAAAAAATTTCATAGAGAATATCTACAAAATATAAATTTTCAGTGTTAGTTGATAACCAATGAGATCTTTCAATTTCTGCTCAAATATTGTTTGATAGGAAATTTGATGAGATTTATACTATTTTTAAACATTTTCACTGAGTCTGATTGTTTAAAAATCGCATTGAAATTTCATATCAATTGAAATCTTTCAAATGTGCTAACAATAGACTTCCTAAAAATTGCATCCAAAGTATTTCATTTAAGCAGCTTTTTTATAATTTATTCTTGCCATTTCTCTAAATTTTTTTCCAAAAATGATAAAATGCTTTTTAATAATTTTCCTTTTCATGTCAACCATTTCTCTGGGAACCTCGATGAATTCAGACAGGGAGCAAATTCAGAACCATATTTTCAAAGGATATAAGAGCAATGAAAGACCATCTGAAAACAAACAAACAATAGTCACTGTTTATATGAAGGTCTTGGCAATTAATTCTGTCGATGTCATCAAGATGGAATATTCTACCGACGTATATTTGAGACAAGAATGGATTGATGAAAGATTAGCTTGGGACCATATTGATAAATTTAGATCTTACAATAATAATCTTGTTTCACCACTTTTCAAAGAAAAGATTTGGCTCCCGGATTTATTTTTTCGAAATGGAAAAGATGGCTATGTTCATTCAATGACCACTCCCAACTATCTCCTTCGATTACAACCTAATGGCGAAGTTTTATACAGTCAAAAAATCACAATGAAATTTTCATGTCAAATGGATTTACAAACCTTTCCAATGGATACTCAGGAATGCAATATGGACATAGGAAGTTACGGTTACACATTGGATCAATTAAAATTTCGATGGAGATCTTGGGAACCGATGATTCTACCACCGGTTATGCAAATTCCAGAATTTAATCAACCAACAAATGTAAAAACGATTGACTGCAGCGAATTGTCTTCAACATCTACAGGAGACTACACTTGTATAAAGGCAACATTTTTTTTACAGCGTCAACTTGGAAGTTATTTAGCTAGTACTTATATTCCAAATGTTTTAATTGTTATGGTATCCTGGTTGAATTTCTGGGTCAGCATTGATGCAGTACCGGCTAGAATAACATTAGGTTTGTTGACATTATTGGGCATATTAACACAAGCTACTGGGATGTCGGCAAACCTTCCAAGAGTCAGTTATATAAAAGCCATCGACGTTTGGATAATTGCTTGCATATTATTTGTCATTGGAGCTCTAATTGAGTTTGCAATAGCGAGTATGATTTCTCGTAAAAGTAAATCTGAACTTTGGCAAAGAGATGTTCAGAATATTGTTCACCAGGAACTGTTTAAGTGGTCAAAAATGACCCTTAGGAAGCAGCAATCAATTAATTTCTTACAAATGCATTTAATGGGCAGCCCAAAATCTAGTTCATTTACAAATCTTGCCCAAATGAATTCAAATGACAACAGTTCCAATGAATTTTATCACAAGTTAGAAATCTTTCTCACAGCCCAGTTATTGGAAGCGAGTCCCAATGAAAAGTTAAAGAAATCTATATCAAAGCCTCAGGTCAGTGAGCCCCCAGTGCAAATAGACTCGGAAATTGATGGATATAGTCAATTTTTATTTCCCGCTTTTTTCATGCTGTACAATTGTTTTTATTGGCTTTATTATTTGATTCTCGTTCGAA
Source organism: Schmidtea polychroa (assembly GCA_959609185.1). Taxonomy (NCBI): domain Eukaryota; kingdom Metazoa; phylum Platyhelminthes; order Tricladida; family Dugesiidae; genus Schmidtea; species Schmidtea polychroa. Next base: position 12,536 of record CAUHTR010008181.1, on the reverse strand, counting down.
AGCGCAACATTGAAATGGGATTAATTAATAATTAAAATGCCCATCGGATTTTATTTAGTTTCCTATTTTTTTCTATAAATATTGAAAATAAATAATTCATTGTATATTTATAAATATCATCCACTAGCTCTATTGGGCTGCGTACCAAAATATTTTGCAATGGGACTTGCCTATTAATTAATTAACGATGTCAAAGAAGGAATAATTAATTATTTTTTCAATCAAATTCTCACATATTTGGATGATTTAAATGTCATTTGATATAAGGAGAAATTTATTTATTCCTCCTAACCTTTCGTGTAGGAAAATCTCTCTACTAACAGACATTTGTTAAGTCGAGCAGTCCCAAAAAGATATTATTTCCCTATTCCATTCTATGTGAGCTTCGATTTTCTAAAAATAAAATCTCGGACAAATGGAGCGATTTGATTGGCTGAAATTTATATAAATTATTTTTCTTTCATTTTACGAATTTCTTATATTATCAATGTTTCTTAACAAATTTGATATAATTTCTGATTTTACGAATTTTATCCTTTTGTATTTTCAAAATTTAATCACAATGATAAAAGAAATAAAGATTATAAAATTTATTTTAATATTAAAAAGAAAAAAATTATACAATAAAAATTCAAGATATTTTTGTTTCACTGAATTAATAATAATATTATTAATAAATGGTAAGAAAAATAATTAATAAAGTAAATGTCTACTAATAATAATAGGAAATAATAATAATAATAATAATAATAATAATAATAATAATAATAATAATAATAATATAACTCGAATGAACAGAAATAATTGAGTTCTCATATTATTTGGAATTAATCATGTTGTCTATTTGGGGACTATCTGGACCCAAATATTCCTCTTCTCCCACTATCAGATTGTCTTTCTGCCTTCCAATACAAACGCGAGGAATCTGAGGTGTCCCTTGGTAATCCAATCGGTATTGAGATGTCATTCTGTTCCCGGTGACGAGCCGTTTCAAGTTCCCTTCACAAATTGCTGATGATGTCATTCTAGGAATTAATTTTTTCTACTAGATTTTTTATTTCAACTCAATCGATCACAAAAATTAATGAAAATTTTAAATTTGAATATCAAATAATTGATTAATTATAATATAATTTCAAATGGAAAATTCCCCATAACAATTCAAATTCCATAATTCAATGACTGAAATTTCCGTGAGTCAGTTGCTAGTAAAGGCGAGGCTAGGAAATAAAATGGCAAAGTGGAGGGGGGGAGAATTCTCTATCAGACATATCAATAATAAATTATTTTATCCTGGTTAATTGTAGGGATAATAAATTATTAATAATTTTCATTTGAATTATTTATTGGGGACGGTAGCAATAATACAAAATTATTAATTATTTAGTTCTAATAGAATATTATTAGAAATATAAAAATTTTTATTCTTATTGACAAGGGAAATAATTAATTTGGCACTTGAGGATTGGCTTTTGACTTTTTGACATCTAGGGGTGAGGGCTCAATGCTGCCCAGCTTGATGATGGGCAACTATTTCCTGTCGATTTCAGGGCAAATATTCAAAAACCCAATTAAATTCATATAATAAAACATTAATAAAACATGAAACACATATTTTGCAATTTATATCGACAACTCGGCTGTTGTCATCATGCACTAAGCCTATTAAATACAAACGATTTTACTTATAGATTTGTTTGCAATTACATAATTATATTTGCGAAAGCCGCGCTCAACAGTCGGAACAGTCTGCAGGCCACACTAACCAAGCTGATCGTCGACATGCCGACAGCTGAAGCGGACAACATCTTTCCCTTTCATCACGATCACTCGGATCATTCTCAAAAAATCTGCCGAAATTGCGTAAAGCCGATTTGTCTCCTTCGATACCTGAGATCGTAATCACCGGCACTAGCCAAGTCGTGCCAAAACTCCTTCCCAACCACCCGTTGCAACTCACAGTATAATAAAATTAGAAAACCCAATGCATCACCAATTGTCTTGCGCCGAGCGGAAAAAAAGGCAGAAGCTGCGCCGAATAGATCAAGTCGATCGTTTGAGAACTAGTGAGAGAAACGTACCTGCGGATTCCGTACAACCTCCAATAAACAGCGAAGTGAAAGATTTCCGAGTAATAACATCTACCAACGTAACAAGGGAGGATAATGCGGCCGAACTGTTGGACATAGAAGCCTTATTTGCCGAAGCCGTAGCTGACAAGATGTGAAGTGTCCTATGGTCAAAGCTGATGTTGTGATAGGAATCCAAACTAATTTTCTTTTCAAGTGATTCTTCTCTAGTGGTTTTAAATGAATGTTTTAAAAAATGTTTTTCTTTTAAATGCTAATAAATTCTATGTTGTTGTTAGTTATACATCTCTGAATTTGGAAAGTGTATCAGGTAAAACATACAGGAAGTGTGTAGTTGACGATTTTTTCATGAGTACGTATAGTGTCTTGCGGAGAGGTTAACGAATAATTTTCCCGAGTCATGGAGAGTAATTTAGACGTAAGTCCTTCCAACGGCGGTCAAAGTAAGTGAGTCGGAACAGGGAAGTAGAGTAGTCCTAAAGTAGGGGCTGACCCGTTTCTCTGTTTCGCCACCATGATACAGTATCAACGTGATGTGAATCACGGGTATCATGACGTAAGAACTGGTGGGTTACTAGTGATCAAATATCTGTTCTTCAGTGCTGTTACCAGCGTAGCCCAAAAATACAACATTGTTTACCTCTTGATACCCGTTGAGTAATCAACGTTGGTACTGTATCAAGTGGATGAGTACTCGCAAAAAGTGAGCGCACTAACGGCACTATAATTGTCGGGTACTCTTTGGGTACACGGACTACCGTTAGAAGGCATGTGTCCGATTTACTCAGGTCCTTTACCGAAATTGTTTTCCCAAACCCCCTTATACCAATTACATTGTCTTCGACGATCACAAGACTCAACCTCATGTACATTAGATTGTTAAAAAGCTATTTATTCAATTATAACAAGTTTCGACAGTATGTGTATCGCTACATCACAATCTATGCATTCAATCGCGATTAGGATGATGGAGTTGATTCGGGTTTTCTTAACTTCTCTTGTTCTGCTAGCCAGGCTCTTTTCAGCTTTTCTCGGGTGTTTCGCCCTAGCCTCTTGCGTTTTGGCTTACTCGTCTGTACTGGTGGGTAGATCTCGGCCAGTTCCACGGGTAATGGGTGAATCTGATCTTTGAGGGTGTCGTGTATGAACCTCTCGTTCAGTTTGACTTCGAGCGTGCGGACCTGTAACTTTAGTGCCCGTATTTCGATTTGATCCTGCTCCGTCTGGGTCTGGAGTTGCAGGATCTGTGCTGTCTGTTTCTTCATTTCTGCCGGGCTGAACCAGGTGCCCTCTAATTTTTGGCACTTCCCCTTGAGTTTTTCGACCCGGACCCGGATGATTTTAGGGGGGGTCGTTAATAAAATTTTCGTCGTTGATTCGATTTATAAACTATACATTTGGTATAATGTAAATTCATACCTTATAATTTAGGAATAAAGTTTAAATCTAAGACACATCAGAAGAATTTCATTGTAATTAATATCACAAGCTTTATTTGTAAAAAACCATTTATCGTGTCCAATAACTTGAGATTGAGCCATGATTGAATTTGAAACATTGGATAATTGTTCAACACTTCGGCTAATAAACATTGGGGTTGTGTTGATCTTTTTACGAGCTCGATTGAATAGAATATCATATTCATAAGTTAGCAAGTTTATCTTTTTATCGCTTTGGGGAAATTTCATAAACATCTCTTGGAGTTGCTCTTCTGTCATTTCATGATTTACAGAAATTAAATCGTTGATTTCCGATCGTTTTGAAAAACTTCCATTAATTATTTGCAACGATCTTGCTGAGCCACGATCACATGGACAAGTTCCACTGCTGAAAAGACATCTCTTCGCCATATTGCTCATTGAAATACGACATATCAAACATTCATTATCTTCCATATTTCATTAGGGCCAAAAATTCAAATCAAAATTATAAATCAGTTCTTTAAAACCGCAATTCCAGAAAAATTGAATAGAATATCATATCCATAAGTCAGCAACACTCTAAAAAACCGATACAATAAAAAACTGAGTAAAACCAAATAAAACTCACAATGACTTTGACTAAATTCCACAATTGTCCGCGTCTGTGTGCGCACACAAATCAAACCCAAAAAACAGTTTAACGCAGGACTGAATAGAGACGCAGATACATCAATACATCGCTGAACACTCCTACGTTCAATAAAAAAATAAAGAGATTAAAATCAACCAAATAGTATATATTTATAAGTTATTTTTGAGTATAATACAAAATTATATTCTATAATTTAGAAGTTTTACACATTTATAAATTTTTATTTTTAAGTTTAACATAAAGTTATATTTTATAATTTGGGAATATTACACATTTATAAATTATATTTTTAAGTATAATATTAAGTTATATTTTATAGTTTAGGAATATTAAACATTTATAAATTATATTTTTAAGTATAATATAAAGTTATATTTTATAAATTAGGAATATTATACATTTAGAGATTATATTTTTAAGTATAATTCAAAGTTATTTTTATAGTTTAGGCATATTATACGTTTATAGATTGATATTTAAGTGTAATATAAGGTTGTATTTCATAATTTAATAACATTAGGCATTTATGAACTATTCCTTCCAAATGAAAAATTATATTCTACGATATGAACCTCTATTTTATGATATTCTATCTGATATTCTCTATATTCTATAACCATGATGTATGGGCATAATTTGACCTTTAAAAAGTTTATAATTAATTGAGTCTATTCATTTTATTATTTACGCTTGTCGAACTTCTTTATGAGTATTTTTACGGTTAATTCCGAGAAAGATCTTTACGCTGATACGAAAAATTTATTTATCAATGAGGTTCGACAAACGTGTAGATATAGCTAAGTTTCCTAATGGTGTCCAACCGACTACATTACTGAATTGCAAGGTTGTATTTAGTTTGGGTCTGAGATCTACTCAATTATGATCCTAGTGTGAAGTAGTATATAAAATATTTAGTGTTGATTTTAATTGTGTACTGCATTCAAAGCCGGGAAGAATGCTTGCTTACACGGCCCCACAATGACCGCTACAACGAGCCCTATTGTTATGTTGAGTCGAAACATACCGTTGTCGACCTATAATAAATAGTTGGAGCCATAACGGAGGGGTTTTATCGACACAACTCCATGGTAGAACCATGAAGTGGACGAGATCCGATGACCGAACACAAAAAATTTATAATGGATATAATACATCGCTGCGTGCTACTGATTTTAAAGTATAGTTATAAAGTTTAACGCAGGACTGAATAGAGACGCAGATACATCAATACATCGCTGAACATTCCTACGTTCAATAAAAAAATAAAGAGATTAATTCGTGACAGAAATTATAATGAGATTATTAACATCAACATAATCTAAAATAGCAAAAGCTTACTGTCGAATAGTTTTTCAGAATAAATTTACTGCAAAAAATAATTTGGCATAAAGAGTGTTTTTGTGACTGAAATGCGTTGGTATATATACCTATTTTTGTGTTTGCAAGTACACGTGTATGCATTAAAACAAACTCGAATTCTTTTTATTCTAGAATTTTCTATTTTCTATTTTTGATGATTTTAATGGCAATTTTAGTGCCATAATTTTTATTTTTATTTTTAAATTTTTATTTTCTAATTATGTTTTGCTAAATTTACCTCCATGACGGATTTGGAACGATTCCAGAACATTCCATATTAATTTAAAATTAATTTTTATTTTAATGATGTTTTTCTTAATTTCCTTTTTCAAAATTTTATTTTTATAACTAATTTATTTATTTTATTTGGCTTATCAACTGTTTGTTATTGTATTCTAATTGTGCGATTATTTGTTGCTGCTCTTTTATTCTTGTTATATATATCGAGTTTCTATTGATGCTCTCCATTAACGCATTCTAATTACGTAACTGATATTCTTGGGTATGGTTTGTCATTTGTCATTAATTCACATTGTGTTCTTCACATTGATCCTGCTGACTAACTTGGTTGGTTTATCGTTGTAATTGTATCAATTTCTACTATTTATGTCTGATTAATATTTACTAGTGGTTGATTTCCCAATTCGACAACATGTGGTATCCTCGTTTGATATACTTGATCCTCGTTTCTCTGATTCATTTCTTATTTATAATACGTAGTTATCATACCCATTTTTTTGTACTTTTTTTTTGAACATATTACTAATCTACTAAACTACTTTTACCCTCACGTTTATATACACACTATTTACATCGACTCATCACTTTCTTATACCATTGTTGCCAGGGGACCTGAATGCAATGTGCGCATTCCCCCATATCTTTCATCCGTTAGCCAGTATATGTCAAATTCGTTTAGCCAATCGTCTAGGGTTTGTATTCTAAGTAATTCTTGCATCCATAGTCTGCTTGACCTTGGATCTTCAATAGCTTCGTACTCTTCTGGATTCGGGTTTTCTGTTGGAATACCATATTCGAAATTCTCCACTTGTAGCCATCTTTTTCTGCCTTTAGGTTTTTGTTTACATATTTTGGAGGTTCTTATCCATTGGATTATTAGTGATGTTATCACTGCACTCATTATTGCGCTAGCGATCCACATCATTTTAAAGGTTATCAGTGTCTCGTTGTTGAATTTTCCTGTCGTTATCATCATTTTACTTTCTGTTGTAGTTGCCTCCTGTGTTTTATTTTTCTTGAGCATCTGGTATAACTGTTTCGTTTCTTCTGCCGTGAGATGTTCGTTTCCTTTTGGCTTTTCCACTTCTTTTGGTTTTCTGGTTGTCAATGGTATGTTTATCATCCGTGGTAGTTGTCTGGTTATTGCTTGGCATGTACTTAAATCGCTTCCGTTTTTAAGAACGCATATGTGGTATCGTCCCTTTCTTTCTCCTATTGTCATTTTAACTTCTGCACCTTTCTCAAGTAGTGTTTCTATGCAGTCGACTATTCCTGTCCTGTTTAGTACACATACTCTTACTATTGGTTCTTCACCTTGGTTTCTGACCGTGATTACTTCTTCTCTTTTCTTGTTGAATTCGACATTTACTAGTACTTCTCGTCTCTCATCTTTGATCCATATTACTGTTGTGTTTGGCTTGGTTTGGTGCTGTCCTCTTATCATTCTCGTACTGGATTGTTTCTGGGATTTCTTAATTGCTGGTTTGATCCTTGGTTGAAATCGTTTACTAGCCATACTTTTTGGCCTGCTTTTTATTTGCGCGGTTTTAACTGCTTTACATACCACTATTGCTTGGGTACCGGCGCATACCACAATGTTGGTGTTTGGTTTTACGTTTGTCCAAAAAAATTCGTGATCTCGTTCCCTGTCCACCGTTATACATATGTCTTCCTCATCTCTAATACGAATTTGCGTTGTTAGCAAATTTCCTTTATCTATTATTTCGATACCTTCCACTGTAGCTTTAATTACGACATGTACTCCGGTTTAGTTAGCTCTTTCCAATTCTTTTTCTTCTGATGTTATATCTTCGCAAATGTTATAGTCTCCACATAATTCAGGGTATCCTTTTTGACTATTGAAAATCCTCCTTTTTCTTATCGTTCTAAAATCACAACTTACTCCGGTTCCTTCCATCAATTGGATGCATATTCCGACCGCGTTTCCGTCGTTGCCGCTGACTTTTATCATGAATAGTTCGACTTCTTTCAGATTTTCTCTCATAATTCGCGTATTTTTCGTTTCTGTTAGGCAAATTGACGTTAGTATTATTAGGATACTTTGTAGTAGGAGTGACTGGTTTAGATTCTTCCGCATTACTATGTTATGCAGTGGGGACTTTCGTTTGTCGTTCTCTGTTTCATTATGTTGGTTGTCTTCACTTTGGTCTGAGTTGTCCTCAGTATCCTTCAAGTCTTCGTCGTCATCTTCTGACTCCTTGTCTTCTTCATTATCTCGTTCGCCTGAGTTCCCATTTATGTTGTTCCTTTCATGGTTCCCGTCGTCTTCCTCATTTTTGTCGTTATGGTCTTTGTCATTTTTTCCACTCCGGCCTTTTCCAAAAATGTCGTCTTCGACATTTGCTGTTTTGATCATTTCTTCGTGTTTATTTAAATAACTATTCTTCAGTGATTCTCTTACTATTGTCACTTTTCTGTTGGATGGCCATGGTAATTCTTGTTCACATCTGATTCTCTCGTACTCACCATATTTTGATATCAACTCCGTTGCTCGTTTATATTCAAATCCCATAATTTCAGTATCCCGTACGTCTTTGACAAACTGTTTCATTAGCTGCGGCCATCTTTCCCTCAATCTGTTAATATATTTCTTCGCTTGATCGATTGCTTTTTTTACTAAGATTATTTGATTTTCCTTCATTATCTTTTGTTCGATCTTTTCTATTTCTGGTTCCACTTCATTGTTGAATATCTGTTGGATTTTCTTCAGTATTTCCGTTACTGATGTGCTGTCTCTGTTTTTCTTTAAGATTAAGATATTAACTTCGTTTGGCCATCTCATCACATCTACTAGATGTATGCTCATTTTAACTTTATAACAATTGTCGTATAGCTGTTTATTCTTTTCCTGTACCCAATTATACAGTTCATCAATATTTGTTACTTTTAATTCAGTAATCTGCATCTGAGTTTCGGGGTGTTGAATACTCACCCGGAATTGATCTGGCTCAACTTCTTTCAATTTTCCTTTATATTTCGTCACCAAATCTTTCCATGTTGCCGTTAATATGCTTGGTATGTTGGTATGCTTGAGTTATCAGTTTTATAAATTTTCTGTATGTTGGTTCGTTGATATAGCTCTCATTTCGTTCTCTTTCCGATACCGTGTCGGAAATTTCCTCAAATATTTCCTCATCGTCATTTTCTATCAGTGATTCCATATCGTCGCTCTCACCCTCTTCGTTATTTTGAGGTGTTCCTTATTCATTATTTTCATCACTTGATTGAAATAATTCACTTCTCAGGCTACTCACCGCACTTTTCTCTTTTTCCTGGTCCGTCTGATCATTCTGTATTTGTCTCAGCATGTTTATATTGGCTCTGTTACTTGGTTCTTTCTTTTCAAACCACTCATTTTTCCTGAACCAGTTGTCTTTTACTTTTTCTTTTACTTGCTCATCCGTTAATTTTGGTTCTTCTCTTCTAATTCTATCTTCAATGTTTTGTAGTAATACCTTCTGAATTCGATTCTTTGTAACAATCTCGTTGCTTTTTGGTTCGTGCCCTGTTTCATCTCTTCTTCGTCTCTTTTCTTTTTCTTCTTTGGTGAACCCTTGTATTATTTTTATTTTATCCTCGCTACTCAGTTCTGTCAATTGCTCCGTCAATTGATGTGACCCATTTTCTTTTATCACTTTTGTCTCGTTGATTACGGTCATATCTCTTCCTTCCTTGTTAACACACTGCTCCGCAGTGTGCGGTTCCCCTTTGTTCATTAATCTCATCATATTTATTCTTCCGGTGTTGGTTTCTCGCTTTTTCCATCTTTTTTGAATTTCTCTGGTTTCTTCGTTTAGTGGTCTCTGTCCTTCGATTTGTTGCTGATCTTGTTGTTCTCTTGTTGGTCGTTTTTGGATATCCTCTGGTATCCGTCGGATCATCTTTTTCAACTGTTCAATTTCCTGCATGATGTTAATTTGTATATTTTGACTTGGATCGTTTGCTCTTGGTTGATTATGTTTTGTCCTCATCGCACATTCTCTCGCCACATGTCCAAGTTGGTTGCAACTGTAGCAGGTTCTAGTCCTTCCTCCTCTCATCGACATCATTGGTCCTCGGCATATATTTTCTGTGTGACCACTTTTACCGCAATTTTGGTACATCCTCGTCTTGTAACACTCGTTGCTCCAATGTCCTAGTCGTTGACATATGTTACACTTCCGATTATTGTTCTCGTTGTTCCTGAAATTATTAGTGTAAAATTGAATATTACCTCTGTTATCTGGATTTGTCGTTTTTGGCGCCTTGAACAACTGTTGCGATTCTGAGATAAATTGATTCATTCCTAGATTTCCATTGTTGGTTTGATTAATTTCGGTTGTCGTTGTTGGTGTTGTAGCTATTGGTACTGCTGCCATTGCTGCTACTTGTACTGGAGTCAAGTAGTTTTCGCATTTATTAGCGATTTTTAATGCTTCCTCGAGCGTGTCTGGTGCTCGGCAACCCACTGTTGCTCGTATGTCCTTTCTTTTCATACCCTCTACGAATACGGCTATTATCTTGTCTTCCGGAACTGTTTGATTTGAACCGAATGCTTCTTTTGCCAGTCGTCTTAATTCACATGCATATAGTGCATTTGACTCATTGTATTTCTGCTTTCGATGCAGAAAATCCAACATTTTGCGATTTCCTTCCCTTTTTCTACCGAATGTTTTTATTAAAAAATTCTTTATTGATTTCCATGTTTTTAGTTTTGTTACATCACACTTTGCCTCTAAATATACATCTTGTGCACTTCCTCTCAAATATAATGGTATTCGCTCTCGTACGACTATGTCTCGTTTATTCGCTTTTCCCCACCAAAAAATCGATGTCGGTTTCTCACTCGCCGGCATTCTATCATACTGTACTCCTAATCGTTGTTTCTCTTTTGGCGCGCTTAATCTATTTCAATCCGATCGGTTTTATTTTACTCATTTATTACTCTCAATTTATTCACTTTACTCATCCACTTTCATTTTATTAGTTTTCCAGCCGCTCCCTGATTTCGGCGCTGGTCTATATTACTTTGGTCTTCAACCAATCATCAACGCTTTGGGTGGTTAGACCTCCGCGTCGGCATTATTCGTCATCAACTTCTTGCCGGTTCAATCAACTCCTTTTAATCTCGTTTGATTTAACTCATTTAACACTCATTTCACTTACCATCGGCTTACATACCGGTGTAATCATTCATTTTAATTCTTGAAGTCTTTTACGACACCTAGAGGCCTGGGTTTTTACACCATTACGCCATGTAATTCACTATCAACCATCAACGCTTTGGTTGGTTAGACCTCAGCTTCGGCATCGGCTTCCGACCGGTTTAATTATACTTTTAATCTCAGAAGTCTTTTACGACTCCTAGACGCCTGGGCTTTTACACCATTACGCCGTATTCACGGTCTTCGGTCCCTGACCGGTTTGAAATGCCCTAAATGAGGTTTCTTCAACCCCCAGACGCCTTCGGTTTTTACACCTACTATCGTCCCTACCGCGATTAAATTGAGTTGACAGTTGACTTTCGGACCAATTAAAAATTCAAGGCTCCTCCTACTCAAATTCCTAATCTGTTGAGGCCTCACAACTGGCTCAATCCTTGGCCGCCTATTGAAAAGAGTCTAATACCGGTAACCCTAATCTCATCGCCGTTTCACTGGGCCTATCGGTACTCGGTGTGGGCATCCGGGTTTTGTACCGACCCCTGCTAGCAATAATCACGAAGAAAAAACATCCTATCTATCAGGATTTAAAAACACGGAAATGCCTAATCGCCTAGATCTTGATTCTCAAAAGTGATGAACCAGATCTCCCGACTAGTGAAGATAAAAGAAAATTGGATATGCAGTTGACTCTCGGTCTCCCGCCTCACAACTGGTCCAATCTTGGTTGCCTGTTGAGTACGAGTCCTTTACCGGTTGACCCGCATCTCACAACCGTTTCACTGGGCTCCTTAATACTCGGTATAGGTAACTAGGTCTCTCTCTCCCGCTACCCTTCCAGTGTTTTTTGTATCAAGTCCCGCTAGCCAATCAAAAAAAATGCATTCAATACTCGGTGTGAGTAGTAAGATGTGTCACCTCCAGGACATGTCACCTCCAGGACACATATAAGTAGGTCAAGTTAAAATTAAGTAGATCAAGTTAAAATTATGTAGGTCACGACTATATAGGTATTAAAATATGTAGGTCAAGTTACTTTAAATATATGTTACCTCCAGGACACTATATAAATAAATAAGTCAAATTAAGTAGGTCACGACTATATAGTTTATAAAAAATATGTAGGTCAAGTTATTTTTAACATGTATCCCTATAATATATACATCATTCAAAAGATATTTGAGAGTAGAGTACAATGATCATACCTTCAAAGGTGTATGGTGAATCCCTAACCTTCAAAAGGTGCAAAACCCTCGAATTTTTTCAAACTCTATAATACATGTCATTCAAAAGGTAATTGAGATGTGAGTATGATGGTCATACAATCAAAGGTGTATGGTGAGTCCTTCACCTTCAAAGGGTCAAAAAATTTCGAATTTTTTCAAACTTTATAATATATATACATCATTCAAAAGGTATTTGAGAGTAGAGTGTGATGGTCAAACCTTCAAAGATGTATGGTGAGTCCTTACCCTCAAGTGTCAAAAACTTTGATTTTTATTCAAACTGTAAATTGATCATTTCAACAAATTTTCAATCCCCAAAATAAATTTCCCAACTCAAAATTTCCCAAATTTTAAAAATTCCCAAAAACAATTTTCCCAACTCAAAT
>CAUHTR010008180.1:9399-91874 GCA_959609185.1 Schmidtea polychroa | reverse complement strand
CAGGATATAGAAACCCATAGGATCGATACATGTATCTTCTTATCTGGTTGCATATTCGATTGTCAATCCAATGCTCCATCCGCCGAGATGAGAGGAATGGGTATGACGATTATGGCTTTGATTATTATTTTCAAATGGTATTTTAGCGAGAGAAAACTCCTAAAATTCATTTCCTAATATTTGTTTTCCAATTCGATAACCTGACAGAACTATTTTAATAAATTAAACAGTATAAAAACCACTTACACTCCATGACTAACTCTGTATTTTTCTGTTATACATTTAATACGCAGAAACCCGTTCTTTTGCGTAATTTGAACTTCATTTTCAAATACTCCATATATTATAACATGCACAGGTTCTGTAATAGCTTTTGCAAACTTTATATCTAATCGTAAATTTCCATTTTGAGGTAATTGACTCTGATTCAATCAAAATCTGGGGCCAAAACAAATGTAAAGAATGGATATTTGGTTTTGAATTCTTCAAGAGTTATGCCGCAATTCAAATTTTTATCTAAATATCCATATTTCTAACAATACTCTGCATATATGTAGCACAGTAATTTGTCACTATCGAAATCTTGAGTATATGTTTCTCGATAATCAGTATTTTTCGACAAAGTTAGAGATGTAACACCAAAGGTTTTGAAAATTGAGCTTGAGGCACTATATGAACCATTATATTGTGCTTCACCTTGAAATGTTACCAGAATAAAGTTTGGCATTCTTCTATCTCCAAATATTTGTTCCTTATAGAAGGAAGAAGCACCTTTGGCTATTGCAAATGAAACAATTTCTTTTGTTTTCAGAGGATAGATTGCATGCTTAGAATTAAGACCCAAACTGATGACCTGCTAATACCGACGGATCAACTCGAACTCTTCTTACTAGTAATTTTGCATCAACTAATTGACATATTGGTTGACCAGCACCACTAGTTAATGATAAAGAAGAATCGGTTCTTTTCAGTCTAATGTGTACATTGACTCCTGGAAGTAAATATTTTGGTTGATCCATAAAATCGAGTTGTAATGATGAACACATGGTGAAAATCTTTGAGCCTTTAATTCCATTTTTTCCGTTCGTCATCAGTTGCTGCATAACCCATAGGAGTAAGACATGTATTTTTGGTGTCGGTATTATAATTTAAAATAGTTTCTATTATCGCCTTGTGGATATATGTATTGTTGCCACCTTCAATCTTGATATTATTAAATCCAAGAATAGCATCTTTAAAAGTGTATGAAACAAAAATTAATTAGGTATTGTAGCATCAGCATCACCCAAAGCCTTTTTATCTTTATCTATAACCTTGATTTGAACAATCAATAAAGTATCATTCAAATCTAAATATTCTGTTTGAGAACCATTGATGTAAAATTCTACAATCATTTCTACTATCGGTAATTGAATTCATAGGAAAAACTTCCTCAAATGCCCAAATTCTATTACAGCCTGGGCGATGGTCTATCAAATATACATAATTCAGATTTACCACAAATCATTTTGCAAATATAGTTCCATGTCCTTTCATTCGTTTGTTTATACGTGATATTCCATGTCTTTTACGTTTTGGAGCTGGACCTGGAGGCGTATCTTTTTGAAACATACCTGCAACCCCTGGTAAACTTTCCCTAATTCAGCTAAAGCATTTGTTTTTAGAGATGGTAATATTTTCTGTTCATTCATAATAACATCTTTTGCAGTTTTCATACCAAAACTACCAATACGTTTAAGAATAGGCAATGCAAATCTACCAATTGTTCTCAACCATCCCGATCCGTACTGTTTACCAATAAAATATGGTAATTCACCGCCAGATTGGCTATCACTATACATACTAATAATATCAGAATTAGCCATCTACTTTACGAAAATGTAATGTCAAATGAGTTTTTGAACCTTTTGGAAAGTTTATAAGTTTTCCACTATCATCACGAATATTTATTTTCTATATTTGTTTATACATGAACTTGCTATTGGTAAATACATGGATTATCGATATTTATATTGACAACTTCATCATGTTCATATTTTCCAATCCATACCGATTTCAAAGAGGAACACTGGAATCACCAACAATTATGGGCTCGATAATGTTAGTATATATGAACATTTGTTGATGATGTTCTAGTATTCTTGGTTTGCGTATACCAGTCGATTTTTCTCTATATTTTTGCTTATCTAATCCAAGTGAATTTGCCAAATTTTTATCAAATGTAACTTCGCAAATATCCTCATTCAAACTGAAGGTAAACATCAAATCTTTCACAATTTCCAAATTTTTAAATATGTGTGAACAATTGAACTTTAAATATTTAAGTAATACATCAAGTTTATCAAAATATAATTCATCAGCAAAGATGAATGATTCTTCAACTTCATCATTATACGACACAGATATTTTGATTTCTTCTTTCACTATACTGTTTGCTTCAAATAGATTAAAACGTAATAAATACTCGGTCTCCATAACAATATTTTTAGCTTATTGCAACCCATTCGTTTGGCATCTTCAATAGTTTCGAATGTTATTGTAAATGGTTTAAATCACAACTGATATTTAATCCATCCTTGTAAATATATAGCAATGCGAATCTAATATTTGGTTCGGAATATGATATGTTTTATCATAATTACTAATAATAAAGATACCGCTACATGTTTTCACAATATTCCTTTTGAAATCAATCTTACATTGACTATAAAATGGGAATGTGTTGTACACGAATGTAAAATCTTGCAGTGCAACTTCCCAGTCACCATTTAAAGAAATCGGATTCTGGAGATTGACCATAAATTTACTGGCTTGATTGTCTGGATGAATTAATGGGCAACTATTGCTCGGTAAAATAGTATAAAAATTCACTTTACTAGGTCCTTTGCTTGATATCCATGACGGGTTTTGATAACCATAGCCATTTGACATAGTATTGTTTATCCTTGCCGACCTTTTTAGTTTTCAATATTTTTTGAATTCTAAATACCTTTGGAGGAGGAATGACTTGTAATTCCTGCTCATAAAATTTCCCTCGTACAATATTATTATCACTGTCTTTGATGGACATACATTACAGGATTCTGTTTAGTATTTATTTTTGAAATTACAAAGACTTCATCACTCCAATTTGTATCAAAATTTTTAATAAATGGTGATGCACTAATTTTACTAATTCTAACATGGATCACCGACTTTATATTTAGGTTTTGCAATTTTTACAGATTTCTTAGAATAGAATGTTTTTTGATGTAATATCAACCGGTCTTAATCCATTCAGTCCTCGATGTGATGAATGATTATAACTTGTTATTATTTTCGGTAAAGCATTTACCCATTTTTTATTACCTTGATGCACGAGCAATTTCTTTAATCTATCTCTCAATGTTCGATTAAATCTTTCAACATGGGCAGCTTTGTATTGAGAATGTACCGAGTAGTGATTTATTTTCAGTTTATCGAGGATTAGCTTAACTTTGCTATTGTAGAATTCTTTACCTAAAATAATAATAATAATAATAATAATAATAATAATAATAATAATAATACTAATATAATAATAATAATAATAATAATAATAATAATAATAATAATAACAATAATAATAATAATACCCAAATCTGTTTGCAAGTTATTAGGATGTCCATCTTTAATAAAATATTAATTGCCTTGGACATTTCATCTGCAGATTTTGCCTTGACTGGTATTGCTCGTGCAAACCTGCTGTATACATTAATACATGTTAAAATATATTTATTCCCATTGTTAATTTTCGAATACGGTATCATTTCATCAAATCCATTTGCCATAAATCGTCAATACCAAATGTTTTATAGGCTCTTGTTGGAAATCTTTTCCGCATTGGTTTGTTCAAACTGTACGCAAGCTGATCTGATAACCACTTCTGGGTTTCTTTTTTCGAATTCGGAACTCTTTTCTTAATTTTGCCACTCCACCGAACCGGCTTCGTCTTCTGGGTCGTCCAAATCTTCTCCATTACAGCAAGAAGATTTAAAATTAAAATTTAAATTAGGTAATGAAGGATTAGCACCCATTGTTTATGATTGATTTCCTACAACTCCACCTAATAATGATAATGCCAGAGGTATCAATGCACCAATAAATCCACCTTGTTGTTTATATATAATTTTCCTCATTTGCTTACGATTTTTATTATTTACTAATGATAACAAAGGTTTCCTATGTTTGCTCAATAAATGCTTTTTTGATTTACTGATTTTAATTTTGCCTTTGACTACTTTAAGTATAATATTGAGTAAATCATCGACAACAAAATTTTGGGAATGATTGCAATATATTCATTCTTTTCATACTCGGGGCCTTTAACAATGCATTAAAAAATGGAAAACTGCGATGATTTTTTAATTACTTTTTTACCGGCTTTACGGGTTTTACGGGTTTCACGTTTAGGTTTAGGATTTTTCGAAATAAGATTCATTGCAGAGAAATTTTCAGTTACAAGTTTTTTAGATGGTGTATAACTAGTTGTTGGTGGAACCTTTTGAACTTTAATACTCTTTTTAATACTTTTTCTTAATTTCCTAATATTTTTCACCCTTGCTTTTAGAAACATTATTATTCATAGAGGTTTTCAACTTTGTTTATAAACCATGGCACCTTTTGGGTTGAAAATATCTGTTTTTACTCGTAAATCATCGGACATTGTTGTGTGAAATCAAGAAATATATATCCATGAGGTATTTTTGTAGCATCTTGAAATGCACTGATAAGAAAATTACGATTGTTAGGGTATGCTTGACGTGCAAGAAAATCAATCACTGTTGCATCTCTAGGAATTCTTGAAAATAACTAAATATTGTACATTTAAATTACGTGTTCGATGTGCACCACCTTGATGAAATAGATTTTGAGTTATAAAAATAACAGTTACACCAACGTGTCTACTGATTTTGGTAAATAAATTATTGAAATTCTTTTCTTTATTAGCTTCTTGATACAAGTCATCAATAATTATGACATCCCCCTTCTTTAGTCTACTGGACCAATTTTTATCAAATCCCTCTACTATTTTCATATTTTTCAATTTACAGAAACTTGATTGAGTCAATCCGTGTTCTTGATCAGCACCTCGATGCCAATACATTTTGTTAAATTTTGATTCAAATAATGTGATTTTAGTAATTTGCAAACAAACAAAGTTTTGCCGCTACCACTTGGTCCGACTATTTGATATACAGCATCATTTCTTAGTTCCATTTTTAATATTTATTTAAAAATTAATTTTGTTTATATCGTAAAAAAAAAAAAAATAAATTGATTTAATTACTCTATAATATAACATATATATATATATATATATATACTTGATTTTTTTTTTTAAATATTCAGTAGAAATGTTGACAAATATTAATTATAGAGGTCGTGTGTCTTTGGAAACTGTTGGTATGATGAATTTCCCCAAGTGTAAACCACAACAATATGTTGACAAAACTGGAAAATATACTATTATATTTTTCAAAAATGGTAAATGTCGTATAATGGGTTGTAAGAAGCCTATCGAATTCGAGAATTTGCAATATAATATCAAAGATATTCAAGTTCAAAGTCTTACTATAGCTACCAAGGTTGAACAATCTATTAATTTGAATAATTTAGCAAAGTTATTAGATGGAGATTGTATATATGAGCCTGAATTATTTCCCGCTCTGCGTTATACAAAATATAATCCACTATGTGTAAATATATTTCGAGTGGTAAAATAGTTGTACTAGGTATTAAAAATTAGATTTTCATACTATTGTTGAAGGAATTATAAACGATGTAAAGGATTTGATTGGATCTTTAACAATTTCTTCAAATATAAGTAACGAGGATTTGCTTGAATATTATTCAACAATGATTGAACATGAAGGTAACTGTTTTTTATTTAAATTTACTGATTTTTGTTTAGAAACTATACTAAAAATTTTGATTGATAAAATTGAAGATTTTTATCCGAATTTGAATAATTCCTTAATGTATTGTGCTCCAGAAGTTGTGTTTTACAAAATTTATGAAATAACTGGAATAAATGTAATAGATTTAATTCATATGGATCATGCTACGATTACATGTTATACCGATGATGTTGAAAATTGTGATTTTTGTAAAAATAATATGCAGAATACTTGTGGGATGATAGTTGTACATGTTTTGTAAATCTACAGAAACGAGAAATAATTCATGCATTACTTGTGGAATTGCGAAAAAATGTATTGTTGTAATAAAATATAATTATATTTGTTTTGTGATAACCTTAATTAACCTATAATATTTCTTTGTGTACAATAAATCATTTCAGACTTGTTATTTAGCATAAAATGAACTAGTTGATCACGTTTTGATCATGCCTGTCACTTGAAACTTGTTACAATGAAATTAGTATAAAATATCTGGTTCAAATTATTAAATATTATAACTACAAATGGATAATCAAATTACAGGTTTGTTGTCGTTTACACATATTCCATTTAGTAGTTTTTTAATCTAGGAGTTTTGAAGAGAAAAAATGCAGATGCCGCTCAGGAATTCGGAAAAAGGAAATTTAAAGAAGCGACATTATCCACGGAAACCTTGGTCAATGTTCGAGTGGATACAAAAAAGCCAGTCGAATTCATGCAATACAAACTAAATTATTTGTATTGTCCAATTTCCTATACATTTAAGGTAAGTTTCTATAATTATTTTGGATTTTATTATTATTATTATTTATTGTTAGGAACCAGTAACTCTGGAAAAATGTTTCTACAATGTGAGACTTTCCAAAATCAAGTTTCACGACAAGATGCTATTGGGACAATTATTTCAGAGGATCAATGAAAATATTGAATTTGATGATGAAGATATGTTCATTAGAAACGATTTGGATATGATTCCCAATGGTGGTAAGATGAGCAAAATAACCTGCATGGTTACCATATTAATTCAAGGGTATAATGTAAGCAGAGACCGAATCAAACCAATTTGGAAAATTATAAAAGCCGAAGATAAGTTTGAAGAGGAACATTGTTCATGTTAAATTTATTTAATACATCTTTATTAGTGTTTTGGTGTTTTTTAAATCATTGAAAATAACTAAAGTTTTAAATTTATTAATCTTCAATACAATCTCTTTTCATTATATTTTCAACAATATGATCAATACAATTAGTAAAAACAATAGATTCATCTTCTTGTTTAGATTCATTTGGTAATTTATCTGTTGTAGAATTCTCAATACATGACTTAAGTTCTTCACTAGGCAAATCAGTATATTCATCTTCTTGCTGGGAAATATTTTCAGATTCATATGACATATCATCTTCATTAATTTCATCGTCTGAATACGGCCATTTTAATTTCTCTGGAACATTCATAAATTCTCTAATTTTTACATTAGATATTTCCTCTAATTTTTCAATCAAAAAATTGATTATATATGCTAAATAAAAAAAAAAAAAAAGAATTAATAAACATAAAATTCATATTTTACCTTTTTCCGACATGGTTGAAAATAATTAAAATGAAAAAATAATTATGTTTATACTATTATTCAAAAGCAACAAGATGATCGATAGATAGATTATAAGAAAATTAGATATTTCAACACGATACATATAATAAAAAGACAAGCAAACTTGCAATGATATTTAACGTTTCAGTTTTTACATTTTTTAAAATATTTATTTCAATTATTTCAACAACACAAAAAGTGTCAATTTTTTACTAATTAATTTTCAGCCTAACCTACAACTTTTCACAAAAATCCAAAAAAAAAAAAAAAAAAAATGAGACCTTTTTAATGAACCATTATTCAATATAATCTATCGAAAGTAATCCTTAAAATTCAAATTTAAAATGTTCGCAAATGTAAAGCATGTTCAATGTATATTAATGAGTATCATACTATAAACATTTATTTCTTTACCTTTGTTATTAATACTTTGAATATTGTAAATAATAAAACTATGTATCAAATAATAATATTCAAACTAAACCAAATTTACAAACTACCGCGCCAGCCCCTTCGGGCGGGCGGCGGCGGGCGGCGGACGGGCGGCGGACGGGCGGCGGGCGGCGGACGGGCGGCGGGCGGGCGGGCGGGCGGCGGTTGTGTATGTCGATGATTTTAATTTTTATTAAATTCATTTGTTTGATTTCAAAATTAGATTTGTGTGACGAACCTTGTTAAATTTTTGGTTTGATGTATTCGAGGAAAAAAAAAAAAAATAAATAAATTGTAAAACATTCTTTTACTATTTAGTTGGAAAATTTGGGAAAATAGTTTTGAAAACTTTTTTAAAATTTGAAAAATTTTGAGTTGGGAAATTTGGGGAATTTCATTTTTGGGACTTTTTAATTTTTGAAAAAATTTGAGTTGGGAAAATTGTTTTTGGGAATTTTTAAAATTTGGGAAATTTTGAGTTGGGAAATTTATTTTGGGGATTGAAAATTTGTTGAAATGATCAATTTACAGTTTGAATAAAAATCAAAGTTTTTGACACTTGAGGGTAAGGACTCACCATACATCTTTGAAGGTTTGACCATCACACTCTACTCTCAAATACCTTTTGAATGATGTATATATATTATAAAGTTTGAAAAAATTCGAAATTTTTTGACCCTTTGAAGGTGAAGGACTCACCATACACCTTTGATTGTATGACCATCATACTCACATCTCAATTACCTTTTGAATGACATGTATTATAGAGTTTGAAAAAATTCGAGGGTTTTGCACCTTTTGAAGGTTAGGGATTCACCATACACCTTTGAAGGTATGATCATTGTACTCTACTCTCAAATACCTTTTGAATGATGTATATATATTATAAAGTTTGAAAAAATTCGAAATTTTTTGACCCTTTGAAGGTGAAGGACTCACCATACACCTTTGATTGTATGACCATCATACTCACATCTCAATTACCTTTTGAATGACATGTATTATAGAGTTTGAAAAAATTCGAGGGTTTTGCACCTTTTGAAGGTTAGGGATTCACCATACACCTTTGAAGGTATGATCATTGTACTCTACTCTCAAATACCTTTTGAATGATGTATATATATTATAAAGTTTGAAAAAATTCGAAATTTTTTGACCCTTTGAAGGTGAAGGACTCACCATACACCTTTGATTGTATGACCATCATACTCACATCTCAATTACCTTTTGAATGACATGTATTATAGAGTTTGAAAAAATTCGAGGGTTTTGCACCTTTTGAAGGTTAGGGATTCACCATACACCTTTGAAGGTATGATCATTGTACTCTACTCTCAATATCTTTTGAATGATGTATATATTATAGGATACATGTTAAAAATAACTTGACCTACATATTTTTTATAAACTATATAGTCGTGACCTACTTAATTTGACTTATTTATTTATATAGTGTCCTGGAGGTAACATATATTTAAAGTAACTTGACCTACATATTTTAATACCTATATAGTCGTGACCTACATAATTTTAACTTGATCTACTTAATTTTAACTTGACCTACTTATATGTGTCCTGGAGGTGACATGTCCTGGAGGTGACACATCTTACTACTTACCCATATGTCAATAGTAGTAGAATGCGTCCCTTTCAGGACAGATCTCTAACTCCACTCCACTGAGGAAAAAATAATAAACCAAAAAATAATTTTGTTTAAATTTTTATTTAGGTCAACTCAATTTCAATTATTTTTTGATATTTTTATAAGTATGTCCCCTCCAGGACAGTCTATATATTATTGGATTCCCGTTAAGTTGGCAAGACACGAAACGAGAATATAGGGTTGAATGTTCCTACTCGTAAGATGGCTATCATACCTATCCGAAAGATGCCTGGTCAAACTTGCCAAGATTCCGAAAAACCCCCAAATGACTATTTACTTCACGACAGGGTGAAACCTATATGACAGGTGAACTCCTACCTTAGAACTACTCTCCTATAGAGCTTCTATCCAGGTTCTTGACTGCCGATTGAAGGACTTTCGGCTTTCGCGTTACTCGCCGAATCAATAACTGTCAGTAATTGCAATGGATCTAAATGATTTTGAAGAATAGCAGTCCGATTTGAATTAATAATAATACACCTAAATTATTTTGAAAAATTGCAGTGAAGTGTTCACTGACAGGGAGTGTTTTGGGTAAATTTTTAACCAATCAGGATCGAGTAAGTGTGCTGAATTATTAATTTTTCAGTCTTATTTTAGATTTCACTTGCAATCATTTTGACTGGTTTAATTCTGTTTTTCTTTTTTATTTATTCTCTTTCAATTTAAATTAATTTATTCTTTTTCGATCCTAATTACTTTTACTCATCGCTTTGTATACCCTACTCTTTGGGTATTTTCTGCATTTTTATTTTATTTTTTTCGCGATCATTATTTCGTTTTTCCCCATGATGTCTAGCGTATGTAACTTGTGCTACTGCTTGTGGTTTCTCGATTTTTATTAGTTTTGTTCTTATTTACTCTATTTTTTATTATGATTAATTTGTTTTACTTGGTGTTACATTATTATTTAACTTAACTTATTGCTTTTTACATTTTTTACAATATCAGCGTCGGAAGCTGATATTTAATTAAACGCATTAATTTTTTGTGTTTTTGCTGATTCGTGTGGTAAGTTTATAACGTTTCTGTATGTCCAGACAATTGTAACTGAATGTGTTAGGCTAGTGGTGCCCAACCTAGTGCCCGCGGGCAAAAAAGTGCCCGTGGAGACTTTTTCAAATGCCCGTGGGTGTTTTTCTAAAATACGGTTAAAGAAAATATCAATTTTTAACATTAAGATGTATAATGTTTCAATGAGAATTACAAGCGCATTTTTAATTTTCGAAATTAAAATTAATCAATCCCAACAATTAATTATTAAATGGGAATTCCAAGAAAATTAAATTTTTTCCTACTTTAAATTAAAATTAATTAACTCAAATATCGTTACATCGTTAGTTAAAAAACTCTATTTAAATCAGTCAACCAAAAACAATCTCTCAGTGTGGACAACAATTTATCCAAATAAAAAAAATAATTTTTGTTTTTACAAAAATGTCTCTCAGCAAAGGGATGTCTCAAAAAAGAAAACGTGAAGATGAAAAATCTGCGCAACAAGTGTTAAGAAATAACTGGGAAGAACAATTTTTGTTCACACATTCACAATCATCAAGGCCAATTTGTCTGATTTGTAATGACACAGTTGCAGTCTATAAAAAATACAATGTGGAACGTCATTTTAATCAGATGCATTCAGAATTCAAAATCAAATACCCAATTGGATCTGCAGACAGAACTGACTTTATTTCAAAGAGAAAATCGAAACTTGCAGTTCAGCAAACATTTTTTACCAAAAGACAAGAAGAAATGCATGGTATGACAAAAGCTTCCTTTCAAATTTCCCTGCTGCTTGCCAGATTAAAAAAAAGTTATTCAGATGGTGAAATGGTAAAAGAGGCAATTTCTATTTTGCTGAAAACTCAGGTGACCCAAAAAACAAATTGCTGTCCAAAAACATAGCACTTTCAAGAAATACAGTTACTCGGAGAATTGAAGAAATGGCCAATGATGTCTCAAAACAAATTATTGTTGCTGCTTCACTTTCAAAATACTTTTCAATTGCAATTGATGAAAGCTGTGATGCAACTGACAGTGCTCAATTACTGGTTTATATAAGATGTGTCAATGAAAACTTCGATGTTGTTCAGGAACTTCTTGGCCTTTGTCAACTGAAAACCACAACAACTGGAGCCGATATCTTTGAAGCACTGAAAGATTGTGTGGAAAATTCAAGCATCAACGAGTATAAGCTCAACTGGAATCAACTGGAAAGTATCTGCACAAATGGAGCTCCTGCAATGGTTGGAAAAAACAACGGTTGTGTTTCCCTTCTAGAAAAATATCTAAAAAGAAAACTTTTTAAGTACCATTGCATTATTCATCAAGAAGTTCTTTGCTCAAAGGATATGGAATTCAAGCATGTTATTGACACAGCTGTGCACTGTATTAACAAGATTAGAGCACGATCTCTAAATAGAAGAGAGTTCCGATCCCTGTTTGAAGAGGAAACCGATGATTGTGCTGAACTTTTGCTCCATTGCTCTGTTCGCTGGTTGTCAAAGGGAAAAATGCTGTCAAGATTTTTCCAGTTAAGGACCCAAGTACTGCAATTTTTGGAAGAAAAAAAAGAGTTGCCTACCGAGTGTGATCTTTTGAAAAACAATTCCTGGTTGAGTGAATTGGCTTTTCTTGTTGATGTCACAAATTACCTGAACATCTTGAACACAGGATTGCAAGGTGAAAATAGTTTGTTCCCAACACTATTCAATCAAATCAATGCATTTAAGGGCAAAATTAAAACTGTTTTATAACAGTCTTTCTCAAGGAAATCTGGATCTTTTCCCCACGCTTCAGAAATTTCAACTTGAAAGTTCAATCACTGTCAACTTGGACTATGAAAAATACAAACTTGCCATTATGAATTTGTCTCATTCATTTTCTTCTCGATTTTCTGACTTTGAGGCAGAGAAGGATAACATTTTATTGTTCATTAATCCATTCTCTATATCAGAAAGTGAAATCAGCAAGTATTCTCCAAAAATACAGATGGAAATTACTGACATTCAAAACCACACAGGATTAAAGAGAAAGTTTCAAGAGCTTTGTGAATCACCTATTTCACCCGACTTAAAAGCATTCTGGAAGCTTGTTCCAAAAAATGACTATCCTGAACTTAACAACATGGCACTCCGGTTTGTGGTCAAATTTGGATCAACTTACATGTCTGAGAAGACATTTTCTTCAATGAACTACATAAAAAGCAAATTCAGATGTTCACTCACTGATGCTCACTTGGAAAACCTCATTCTATTATCAAATTCAAAAATCAATCCTGATATTGATCAACTTGTTAGCCAGACTCAAATTCAAAAGCCGCATTAAAATGATGTTATAAATAAATTTGTTTGTTTTGTTTCACATTATTATTTTTATTATTTTAAATTTTTAATACAAATGCATGTTTCCTAATAAAAAGATTGTTATAAGATTTTTCTATTAACTAATTTTTCAAAAATGTGCTCGCAAAGACTTTTTCATTTAAATAGTTGCCCACTTGATAAAAAGGTTGGGCACCACTGTGTTAGGCCGTCTATAAAAATGGATAATTTGGGTTATTTATCAAATTGGGTGTTTTGTGCTAATGATTATTTTATACTATATATCAAAATGGATTATTTCATGTCTCAAAATTTGTAACTCTATCCATCCAAAAATGGCTTATTGTAGATATCAAAATAATTGTTTACTCTATCAGAATTATATTTGTCTTATATTATATGTTTTATGCTTGTACTTATGTTCGTGAATGCTGTAAGAAATATGGTAGTACCCAGCCGAGTCTCCAGTAAATAAACTGTCTCGGGACAGCTGGGGTGAATGTATGTAGGAATGTATAAAAATACAATAATAAATTAACAATAACAACTTTTATTAGTAAAATAAATAAAATAATACGCACTTATGTGGACTTCGTTTCGAATATATTTCTATTCTATTTTAATCTCGCGTATAATTTAGTTCTCAGGGTATTTCAGTTTATTTTAGATCTGAATATAGATTGATCCAAAGGATATTTTGGTTTCGGATATAAATTAATCCGAAGGGATTCTGAATATAGATTGGTCCGAAGGATATTTTGGTTTCGGATATATATTAATCCGAAGGGTATTTTGGTTTTCTTTAGTTTCGGATAAAGGCAAATTCGAAGAATATTTTGTTTTCGGATATCTTTTGCTTTCTTTAATTTCTGCTATTTATTAGGATCTTCGTCTTTTATTCTTTTTTAGTCTTGTCGATTTTATTTTAAAGCTGTTTCTATCGTTATTTTTTTGGTTTATTTCAGTTGTATTTTTTCATGGTGATATTGATTTTTTTCTTTTTGTCGATATTTGTATAGGGATAATTTACCATAGTAAATTATCGCTATATAGTATTTTTTATTCATATATATATATATATATATATATATATATATATATATATATATATATATATATATATATATATATATATATATATATATATATATAATCTTTGATTTTTCTTTCTTAGCTTCTTCATGTCTTGTTTGTCACTGGGTGCAAATCATACTTTTTAATCTTGATAGTCCATCTGCATTCGTGCGTTCTTCACCTTTCCAATATTTTAGTTCAAAATCATATTCCGACAGGTTAGCTAACCACGTTTGGAACTGCGAACTGATTGGCGTTTTTGAAGTGTTCGTGAAAATCAATACTTTGTGTTCGGTGCGAATTATGAATTTTTTTTCCGTACAGATATTCTCTAAAATGCATGACAGTTTAGATTTTTTTATTTTGAATTTCAATTCTACCTGACGGTGACAGTGAGTCTATCGAAATATATATATATATATATATATATATATATATATATATATATATATATATATATATATATATATATATATATATATATATATATATATTTGATTTGGCGTTTTTACTTATATAAGAATAATAGTCTTCCTTTGACTAAGTTAGTAATATTCAACATGGCTTGGTGGTGAAGTGATCAGATTTAGCTAACCATGTTTGGAATTGCGGCCTGATTGGCGTTTTTGTAGTGTTCATGAAAACCAATGCCTTGTGGTCGGTGCGAAAGTAGATGGATTGGGCACCGCTAGAACAGGACTCCGCTACATTTTTTCAAGGTCATTTGTAGAACAAAGACATATGACTCATCAAGGTCATTGAAACAAAGACCATGACTCATCGGATGACTCATAAAATTTTCAAGGTCATTTGTAGAACAAAGACCATGACTCATTCAAGGTCATATGACTCATTCAAGGTCATTTAAACAAAGACCATGACTCATTCAAGGTCATTCTCAAGGTCGTATGACTCATTCAAGGTCATTTTCAAGGTCGTATGACTCATAAAATTTTCAAGGTCATTTGTAGAACAAAGACATTTTTTTTCAAGGTCATCTGTAGAACAAAGACATTTATTTTCAAGGTCATCTGTAGAACAAAGACATTTATTTTCAAGGTCATATTATTATTTTTTCAAAATATTATTATTTTCAAGGTCATATTATTATTTTTCAAAAATATTATTATTTTTATTATTATTTTTCAAAATATTATTTTTTTTTTCAGGGTCATCTGTAGAACAAAGACATTTATTTTCAAGGTCATCTGTAGAACAAAGACATTTATTTTTTCAAGGTCATCTGTAGAACAAAGACATTTATTTTCAAGGTCATCTGTAGAACAAAGACATTTATTTTCAAGGTCATATTATTATTTTTTCAAAATATTATTATTTTCAAGGTCATATTATTATTTTTCAAAAATATTATTATTTTTATTATTATTTTTCAAAATATTATTAACTGTGCCAGCGGAGTCCTACTTTTCGGGGCGCCAGAACTTTTTGAGTTTTCAAAATTAATTAACAATTGATACATCAATTTGAAGCCCAGACGGAGATCTATCTTTTGAGCCATAGAAATAATTTTTATCATTAGTAGTATAAAAGTTATTAACATTTTTCCCTAGACCATTTTCAAGGTCATTTGACTATTTTATTATTATTTTTCAAAATATTATTATTTTCAAGGTCATTTGTAGAACAAAGACATTTATTTTCAAGGTCATATTATTATTTTTTCAAAATATTATTTTTTTTTTCAGGGTCATCTGTAGAACAAAGACATTTATTTTCAAGGTCATCTGTAGAACAAAGACATTTATTTTCAAGGTCATCTGTAGAACAAAGACATTTATTTTTTCAAGGTCATCTGTAGAACAAAGACATTTATTTTTTTTTCAAGGTCATTTGTAGAACAAAGACATTTATTTTTTCAAGGTCATCTGTAGAACAAAGACATTTATTTTCAAGGTCATATTATTATTTTTTCAAAATATTATTATTTTCAAGGTCATTTGTAGAACAAAGACATTTATTTTTTCAAGGTCATCTGTAGAACAAAGACATTTATTTTCAAGGTCATATTATTATTTTTAAATTTTTAAAGGTTCCCGCCAACGAAAATTATTCATCGATAGCTCATTTTAAAGCTCAATCCAAAACCTTCGAATGAGCTGTATATCTCATTATTATTATTATTATTATTATTATTATTATTATTATTATTATTATTATTATTATTATTATTATTATTATTATTATTATTACTATTATTACTATTATTATTATTATTATTATTATTATTATTATTATTATTATTATTATTATTATTATTATTATTATTATTATTATTATTATTATTATTATTATTATTATTATTATTATTATTATTATTATTATTATTATTATTATTATTATTATTATTATTATTATTATTATTATTATTATTATTATTATTATTATTATTATTATTATTATTATTAGAGAGCAGTAGCTGCATGCTGACTGCAAACTACTTGTATACCAAATATATATAAAAACATTCACAAAATAAAAATTTACAAATAATATCCTTTCTATGCTGAAACATTTTCGATAATTTTATATGAAAAATATAATGTTTAAGCATAGAAAGATTGGTGAAAACTATAACGAGTTTTCAATAAAATATATATAAAGAATACAAAAAACATTTTTTTTTTTAAAAAGATATATTAATCGGATAAAACAATATCATCAATGTCGGTTAGATCATCATTGTTTATAGGGCTGTCTGGATCATCGAAAGATGGGCTTTCTCCACCAAAAAGCGGTCCAATCTCCTCATGATTAAATACTTGGCCACCAATCTCCTCATGATTAAATACTTGGCCAGCATCTGTTTCCTCAAATCCTAAATAATGCCCATATGCCAGACTGGAATTTTTCCCCACCCAAAACCGCTTGTCGTCATTGTTTGACAATGCGATTTTATTGTTTTTAATTGTAAACAATTGATGGTTCCGTGTCCCTATCCTACTTTGTGGTACAGAAAATACTACGTTGTTATTGTAGCATTCTAAATATGATTCGTGCTTAATTTCTGTACCTATTAACCTGACTCCTTTTGCTTTCAAATGATCTTTAGCCCCTAACAAACTATAGCACTTGGGTCTTAAGAAAACCCATTCCTTATACCCTAGACCTTTACTTTCATCTTTAAATTTACCTATCACAGAATCAAGGTTTCTAGAGTATAAGGGATGTGCCGGGTCATAGTTGGAAGTGTCTAAAAGATTGTCACGAATCATTGCCGGCAAAAGAGTGTCAAGCTTACAGTGCCTAACCTCAAGAAAAAAGGAGTCAGTATCGCCGGCAACGATATTAATATCACAGTTAAATTCATTTCTATATTTAGCCAATTCGATATACTGTAACTGGTACATCCTCAGTTTAGACAGGTCTAGCACAGATTGACCAATGTAGCTAGGCCTGTCTAAACATATAGAATCCTTATACAGATGTGCAGCAATCAGGTCATCAGCAATTTTAATTGATCATTTTCTTCATAAATTATTTTCTTCATAAATCATTTTCTTCTTCATAAATCATTTTCTTCATCATAAATCATTTACATCATAATATTTTATCAAAATAAATTATCAAAATATTTATGAAAGAATTTAAAAAAAAAAAAAAAGTGATTACAAAATTAAATTAGTATAAAAAATATATTAAAAAAAAAATCTTACATTTTGATTCCATATCGGAATCAGAATCTGTAGCAACAGAATTGAGGTCATTATTTAAGCAACATTTAACCCTAAAACGTTTTTTAAAAATAAAGAAATAAAATAAATTTACTTTTTTCTTTGACAGCATTAACTGGGGCATTCATTTCACCCATAAAAACCACATCATCGTCGTCAGTATCACTAATATTAATAATTGGTTCTAAAGAAAATATTAAATTAATAAAATAAAAATAGTAAATTTACCGAATATGTGTTCAACATTTAGGATTGAGTCATCCTCAGATACATCATTCCATCGAAAACATCTGAAAAAAAAATGAGGAATAAAAATATAGTAAAATAAAATAAATTACCACTCGTCAAAAGTCCTCTCAAGATTCGATTATTGGTATTTTGCATTGTAGTGTTCCTTGATTTTTAAAAATTTTGAAATAATTGTGACAAATTTTAGATTTGTCAATGTATGAGAAAATACTATGGGCAAAAGTTCTATGGAATCAAATACTATTTATGCCCACTATGCCAGACTTCCCAACCTATAAAATATAGTGATTTTTATAATATTCATTCTAATCATTTAAACCAATTTCCATCAAATAAAAAGAAACTTTTTAATAAGTTAAATAAAAATAATACAGCACAAACTATAAATAAAAATAATACAGCACAAAATATCAAAACTATAAATAAAAATGTGAATAGCACAACACAAAATACTAAACATATCAAAAATAAAAATGTGAATAGCACAACACAAAATACTGAACATATCAAAAATAAAAATGTGAATAGCACAGCACAAAATGTAATTAATAATGTAATTAATAATGTAAATAATAATGTAAATAAAAAACGGCCTGCTGTTACTCCTGTGTCTTGTGTTCCATCTAAAATTGCTAAAGTTATTGATGGTGATGAAATAGATAATATTCTAAATAATATATTAAATAATAATCAAATAGGTGGTTCAGTTGATATAGACAACGAGCCAGAAATAGAATTAGATTTTAAGGGGGCTAGAAAAAAATCTAAGGTTTGACGTGGAGAAAGACGCCTTAGTACAAATATCCATAACACCAAAAATTATTCAAAAATTAATATCAGAAATGAACGGTATGGGGCCCGTTAAAATTCAGTTCACGGTTCTGATTCAATTTGAGAAAGATGGCGAATTAAAGGATAATTTCTTTTCTAATAACGCCGAAGTTTTTTACAGAAAACTTTTTAATAAAATGGCATCACTAAATTAAATAATAAGATAGAAAAATTTACATATTTAGGTAGCGGATGGCGGGTTGTTAAAATTAAAGAAATTGACTTTATAATAAATAAGTATAAGATTATGAATAGGTTAGCTGGACATAGTTATATCCCCACCCCAGCGGCTTTAAAGTCTAAAAAGCCATTGTCAACATTCAGAACACAGATGATATGTGTTTTATATATAGCGTTCTAGCCCTCTTAAAGCGTGATGTTATACGCAGAAATAAACATCGAGTTACTGCTTACCAAAATTATTTGGATGAAATTAATTTTGACCCCATTAGTGATTGCCCTATGAGATTAAGTAACATTCCAAAATTCGAACGCAAAAACCGTGAACTTAACTTAGCGATTAATGTTTTAATATATAGAAATAAGCCAGCTAAACCTGTCAGCAATGATGATGATTATATCCCTCATCACCCCCAGTTAGACATTATTCACCGATCTAAGGTCATAGGTGGTGAACCAATATATTTACTTTTATTAGAAGACGGTGATAATTTTCATTACACCGCAGTTTTTGATCTTCAAAAACTAATGAATTCGCACCCAAATAGCTCCTGTCACCTTTGGATTCGCGTCAACTGGTGCCCACATTGCCTTAATGGCTTCAGACATAGGAGCGCTTATGAAATCCATGTAGACCTATGCCGTAAGAATCAAATAGGTTCTACTTTATATACATTACCTAAAGAGAAAAAATTTAATATTTTCAAACTATGCAAAAACAGTAACCCCGCCATTCGTGATATATGCCGATTTTGAGTCGATTTTACCTGAGGATATCACCCACCATCAGAAACATATGCCGATAACAGCAGGCATGTTACTAATTAATAATTATAACAAAACTAAATTTATTATGAGTTTGTTGGTGAGGATTGCGTGCTGTCTTTCTTGCATAAGGTGGAGGAAATTGCTGTCACAATTGTCCTGCCATATTACGAAATTAACTGTAATAAACCTATGCAAACCTTGTCTTTCGCTGAAGATCGTGCTTTCTTTGATTCCAGGACCTGCTATCTTTGTAAAAAATTTATTAGAGATAGAGTTAGGGACCATTGTCACTTCACAGGTAAGTATCTTGGTGCTGCCTGTAGGAAATGTAATGTGTCTCGCAGAATTCAGAGACAGTTACCAGTTGTTTTTCACAATTTGAGGGGATATGATCTCCATCATATTTTGAAGTATGGTTTGAGTAATTTTCCTTCTTGGGAATTGAATATTATTCCAACCAGTACGGAAAAATTTATCTCTCTCATCGCGTACATTAACAAATTGCCTGTTCGTTTTATTGACAGCATGCAGTTTGTTAATTCATCACTTGCAAAAGCTGTTAAGACTCTTTCCGATCTGCCTTTAACTTCTTCTGTTTTTGATGGCGCAATTGTTCGAGCAAAAGGTATCTTCCCTTATGACTTCGCTACATCTCTTGAGGTCCTGGAATCAACTCTTGAACTACCTCCTATTTGAGATTCTGTGTCTAATGATGAATATGAATTAGCCCAAGTTATTTGGACTCAACAAAATTGTAACAATATGTTAGACTATATGTTAACATACCTTAAACTTGATGTGTTTCTCCTCGCAGATTATTTACACAATTCCGTGAAAAGGCCATTACATACAATGGTCTTGAGCCTCTAAATTTTTATGGCATTCCCGGTATGTCATGGGCCTCAGCGCTTATGACATTAAAGGAACCCATTGAACTTTTACAGGACATGGAAATGTTTAATTTCTATGAAGGAGGGATACGGGGTGGGTTAACATTTGTTAATAAACATTATGTTGCAAGTTCTGAAGACACAGAACTCTTGTATATAGACATAAATAACTTGTATGGTTGGGCCTTAAGCCAAAATCTTCCGTATGCTGATTTGAATGGGTGTATGATGACCTTGATTCTGTCTTGTATGAATGTAAGAATGCTGATATCGATAACCTTCCATATGGTTATACTATGGAGGTTGATATCGATATCCCTGATTGCGTGCATGATTATTTGAATGATTTTCCGATTGCTCCGGAAAAAATGTGCCCGCCAGATTCGAAAGTTGAGAAGTTAATGCTCACGCATTGGCCGAAGAAGAACCATGTTCTTCATTGGCGACTTCTCAAATTGTATATTGAATTGGGGGCTTTAATTAAAAATGTACATAGGGCAATTAAATTTAAACATGCACCCATTTTTAAAGATTACATATCAACTAATACAAATTTGCGCTCAAATTCAACATGCGAGCTGCATAGAGATTTATACAAATTATTTAATAATAGTCTGTATGGGAAATCCGTGGAAAACCTTAAAAAACGGATGAATTTGAGGCTATGCAATTCAGCTGAAAAGATGATTGTATATGCTTCAAAGCCGACTTTCAGGAAATCAATTAAAATTGCTGATGACCTGATTGCTGCACATCTGTATAAGGATTCTATATGTTTAGACAGGCCTAGCTACATTGGTCAATCTGTGCTAGACCTGTCTAAACTGAGGATGTACCAGTTACAGTATATCGAATTGGCTAAATATAGAAATGAATTTAACTGTGATATTAATATCGTTGCCGGCGATACTGACTCCTTTTTTCTTGAGGTTAGGCACTGTAAGCTTGACACTCTTTTGCCGGCAATGATTCGTGACAATCTTTTAGACACTTCCAACTATGACCCGGCACATCCCTTATACTCTAGAAACCTTGATTCTGTGATAGGTAAATTTAAAGATGAAAGTAAAGGTCTAGGGTATAAGGAATGGGTTTTCTTAAGACCCAAGTGCTATAGTTTGTTAGGGGCTAAAGATCATTTGAAAGCAAAAGGAGTCAGGTTAATAGGTACAGAAATTAAGCACGAATCATATTTAGAATGCTACAATAACAACGTAGTATTTTCTGTACCACAAAGTAGGATAGGGACACGGAACCATCAATTGTTTACAATTAAAAACAATAAAATCGCATTGTCAAACAATGACGACAAGCGGTTTTGGGTGGGGAAAAATTCCAGTCTGGCATATGGGCATTATTTAGGATTTGAGGAAACAGATGCTGGCCAAGTATTTAATCATGAGGAGATTGGTGGCCAAGTATTTAATCATGAGGAGATTGGACCGCTTTTGTGGTGAGAAAGCCCATCTTTCGATGATCCAGACAGCCCTATAAACAATGATGATCTAACCGACATTGATGATATTGTTTTATCCGATTAATATATCTTTTTAAAAAAAAAAAATGTTTTTGTATTCTTTATATATTATTTTATTGAAAACTCGTTATAGTTTGTCACCAATCTTTTCTATGCTTAAACATTATATTTTTCATATAAATTATCGAAAATGTTTCAGCATAGAAAGGATATTA
Source organism: Schmidtea polychroa (assembly GCA_959609185.1). Classification (NCBI taxonomy): domain Eukaryota; kingdom Metazoa; phylum Platyhelminthes; order Tricladida; family Dugesiidae; genus Schmidtea; species Schmidtea polychroa. Next base: position 69,570 of record CAUHTR010008180.1, on the reverse strand, counting down.
TTTGTAAATTTTATTTTGTGAATGTTTTATATATATTTGGTATGCAAGTAGGTTTGCAGTCAGCATGCAGCTACGGCTCTCTAATAATAATAATAATAATAATAATAATAATAATAATAATAATAATAATAATATAATAATTAATAATAATAATAATAATAATAATAATAATAATAATTAATAATAATAATAATAATAATAATAATAATAATAATAATAATAATAATAATAATAATATAATAATAATAATAATAATAATAATAATAATAATAATAATAGTAAATAATAGTAATAATAATAATAATAATAATAATAATAATAATAATAATAATAATAATAATAATAATAATGAGATATACAGCTCATTCGAAAGGTTTGGATTGGAGCTTTAAAATGAGCTATCGAATGAATAATTTTCGTTGGCGGGAACCTTTAAAAATTTAAAAAATAATAATATGGACCTTGAAAATAAATGTCTTGTTCTACAGATGACCTTGAAAAATAAATGTCTTTGTTCTACAAATGACCTTGAAAATAATAATATTTTGAAAAAATAATAATATGACCTTGAAAATAAATGTCTTTGTTCTACAGGTGACCTTGAAAATAAATGTCTTTGTTCTACAAATGACCTTGAAAATAATAATATTTTGAAAAATAATAATAAAATAGTCAAATGACCTTGAAAATGGTCTAGGGAAAAATGTTAATAACTTTTATACTACTAATGATAAAAATTATTTCTATGGCTCAAAAGATAGATCTCCGTCTGGGCTTCAAATTGATGTATCAATTGTTAATTAATTTTGAAAACTCAAAAAGTTCTGGCGCCCCGAAAAGTAGGACTCCGCTGGCACAGTTAAGTAATATTTTGAAAAATAATAATAATTTATATGACCTTGAAAATGGTCTCGGGAAAATGTTAATAACTTTATGAATAGTGGTGATGATGATGACTTTCAATAGCTCATCGAAAGGTCTTGCACCAAGCTTTAAAATGAGTATCAATATATAAATAATTTTGAAAAAGTTCTGGCGCCGCCGAAAAGTAGGACTCCGCTGGCACAGTTAATAATATTTGAAAAATAATAATAAAAATAATAATATTTTTGAAAAATAATAATATGACCTTGAAAATAATAATATTTTGAAAAAATAATAATATGACCTTGAAAATAAATGTCTTTGTTCTACAGATGACCTTGAAAATAAATGTCTTTGTTCTACAAATGACCTTGAAAAAAAAAGTAATAAATGTCTTTGTTCTACAGATGACCTTGAAAAAATAAATGTCTTTGTTCTACAGATGACCTTGAAAAAAAATGTCTTTGTTCTACAAATGACCTTGAAAATTTTATGAGTCATACGACCTTGAAAATGACCTTGAATGAGTCAACGACCTTGAGAATTGACCTTGAATGAGTCATATGACCTTGAATGAGTCATGGTCTTTGTTCTACAAATGACCTTGAAAATTTTATGAGTCATCCGATGAGTCATGGTCTTTGTTTCAATGACCTTGATGAGTCATATGTCTTTGTTCTACAAATGACCTTGAAAAAAATGTACTTTTAGACTTAGAAATTTCCCCCCCCCCCCGGGGGGGGGGGGGGTACTGTGCCAGCGGAGTCCTGTTCTAGCGGTGCCCAATCCATCTACTTGCGAATTATGAATTTTTTTCCGTACAGATATTCTCTAAAATGCATGACGTATTCATGTACGGCGAGCAGTTCTTTCCTGGTTACACAGTATCCCTTTTCATGTGATGACATATGTCTCGAGCCATAAGCTATGACAGATTCTTCTCCATCTTCTGTAATTTGACTCAAAACTGCACCAATGGCTCCAAAACTAGCGTCTGTGTCTAAGATAAAAGTTCTATCTTCTCTTGGAAAATCAAGGATAGGTGCTTCGCACAACCGTCTCTTCAGAGTTTGGAAGCTCTCATTGCATTCTTTAGTCCAATTTATATCTTTATCGCATCCAGATGTTGCAGCGTATAATGGTTCGGCGATTTTGGCATAGTCTTTGATGAATCTTCTATAGTAGTTCGTTAATCCGATAAACGATCTCAATTGTTTTGAACATTTTGGTACTTCTGCTTTCTCGATCTCTTCCACTTTCTTCCTGTTTGTCTGGATACCCTTCTCATTAACTATGTGACCAAGGAAACAATTCGGTTTTATTGAATTTGCATATTTCTGGGTTTATCTTCAGTCCTGCCATTTGAATTCTTCTGAATATTTCCCCTAATAGCTCATCGTGGTCTTTTTGACTTTTACCATATATCAAGATATCATCTAGATAAACTACTACTCCCTTGAATAGCATTCCTTCTAGCACTGTGTGCATCAGTCTCTGGAATGTCGCAGGAGCTGTTGCTAAGCCAAACGGTAGTCTGTTGAAGCAAAATTGTCCTTCTCTTGTACTGAATGCAGTCATTTTTTGAATTTCTGGAGCCAACTCCACTTGATAATACGCCTGACCTAAATCGATTGACGAAAATATTTTTGCATTCCCGAGACAGACTCCTTTACTGTTATGGAATTCAATCCACGATAATCTACACACATTCTGATGGATCCATTTTTCTTCCCTACAATCACTAACGGGGCATTCCAAGGACTCCTGCAACACCGAATAACATTTGCTTTCATTAACTCTTTTATCAGCTCTTCAATCCTTTTCTCCATGTGCATTGGTTGACGTTGAGGATGTTGTATTATTGGGCCTCCTGTTATCCGCATTTCATGTCGAACTAAGTTTGAAAATCCCAGATCAAATTTCGATGCCATAAAAATTCCGCCGTATTCCCTGATCATTCCTTCAATATCTTTATTATTCTCACCTGCCATCTCCACTAGTGCTTTATTTATTCTTTTTTCATCAGTGTAGATTTTGTTTATCAATGACGTTTCTATATTATTGATTTTCACTAACTTTATTCCAAACTCTTTCATTGTATCAATGCCCCCTATGAATTCGGGTTTGATCTCTTTTACCACTACTGCTGTGATTATTTTGGTCTTCTGATTCCATGTGGCCGGTATGGTCATGTATCCCATTGCTTCTTCACCTCCAGTTGAAAAGACTCCGCATAATAATATCATACAACATTGAAGTTCTGGTTTGCCTATTTTCTCCCACAAAATCTTGCTCATGCCTGTTACTGATGCTCCAGAGTCCCATAACATCTCTGCTTCGGCATTATTCACCACTATTTTACTCCAATTTCTTCCATCTTCCGTCTGGTACATCTCTTCGTCTGCCTCATCTTTTTGCCGTTAATTTCTTCTTTCACAATTTACTGTTGACTCCGCCGACAAAATGAAACCCATGGAGTCGATGATATTTTATACGTCTTCTCTCAATACGGTATATTTCTCAGGGACATTGTATCTATCTCCCATGTCGCTGTGAGCAGTTCTGAAATCCTGGCTGTTCTCGGTGTAATCTCTTCTTTCAGATTTTGAATCTTCTTCTTCTATGCACGCTATCCTTTGATATCGGCGTGGAACCTAATTCCGTACCGAAATATAATCTCGAAACCCATGTGTATTCCCTTGCCACCTATCAGACATTTATTTCCCAGTGGACACTCATTCTTCTGTGTCCCTCTTTCGCCACAGCAAAAACAATCAACTACAGTTATTTTTGGGATCAATGCTTGTGGTAGTAGTCCTCTACTTTAATTGTACAGCCTCCTTGCTATGTTCTTCGTGGATATTGTTGGCAGCTTCCTTTCTGAGCTATTCGGGATTCTCGCATTTCTAAAAAAATTGTTCTCTTGGAGATTGTTCTTGACGACAATGGTTATTTCCTTCGTATTGTATTGGTCCGTATCACTCTTCTGATAGTCTTCTTTGTGGTGATGTAGGTATGTGGTATCTTGGGTATTCTTTTGATTTCTCATCTGCCCTCCGTCAGTCACGCTAANCACGCTAAAGTATCTTCCTTGACCGATTGCTTTAATAAATTCCGTTTTATTGTTTCCATTTTTGTTACTTTCAAAAGTTTTCGCCAATGATCTCGTTTCTTCGATTTTTTGGTTCTGGTTTCGTCAGTAGTATCTCCCTCAGTCTCGCATCGCGTGCTTTATTTGCGATGAGGTCCTGAACAATATCTTCTTCTGATCGTCCTGAATTTACAACTTCAGCTAAAACTTTCTTTAGTCGTATCTCAAAAACTGCAAACCTTTCATCATCTTCCTGTCCCATAGCTGCCAATTCTCTGATTTTGTAATTGTGAACGATTGCAAGAACCACACATTGGCTTTCACATCTGTTGTTTCTGTTTCTCTGACGTTTCCCCACAATGCCTTTGCTTCTGCCACTAATAACACATTGAAAGTGACAGCAGCCATACTTCCATATCCCTGATCCATTCTTCGGCTTCTTTTAAACCTCGTCCATCATATCGTCTGATGTTATGTGTGAGCATGTCTTGGCATAATTTTGTTAGGTATTTCATTAGTGATTTTGTAGATTTCGAAATTGCATTGATGTTCTGATTTTCGGCGTGGTCGCCAGTTAAATCCAACTCGGTTCTAAGAATCTTCAAAAATGACATAAATTTATTATTATACAAGTTTTAAATTTTCCACAAAAACATGCCGACTCACTTATTTAACCAAATTCAGATATCTAACTTTATCAATATCTTATCAATATTTTATCACCATCATCAATATCATCAATATTTCATCAATACCATCAATACCATCAATATCATTAATATTTCATCAATATCATTAATATTTCATCAATACCATCAATACTTTATCAATATCTTATCAATATTTCATCAATATTTCATCAATATTCCAATACAACCTTTCGGCAGCGCCTTTATCAAACGCCTTTATGAAGGCGGCCGGCCAAATGAAATGCTGATCAAACTCAATGCCAGCAAAAATAAAACAATAACAAAGTCGAGGAGGAAAATAGAAAAGTCAAGTAAAATAGAAACAAAAATGTATTCTATTAAAAAAATATTAAATATGACTAGTCCGGTTGTAATTTACACCACCACGAAGTTATTAGTATAATTGTTTGCTTCTTCACCTTCATCTTCTTCGTGCAAAGGATTTCTAAATGAAAGGATGAAAATGAGATAAATGATATTATAATCTAGGAGTCACCTTGGCTGTTGAAGGGTAAAATTATTAGATTGCTGGATAAATGGCTGCCTGTTAGCTGTGTCATATGGTAATGAATTGCATCTCATATTCATGTTGCGGATCGTTTGCGGTGCTATCACTGAAAGGAATGAACAATCCCATATATCATACACATTGAATTAGAAACCTACCTTGCTGCCCAGGTGGATCTTGAGTGAACATTCTGATTCCACAATCATCCCCACTCGACCCAGATTCACAATACGATTCTGGCTGTGTGGAATCATCGGATAAGGTATTATTGTTGTGATGGTGTGACCTGTTAATAAGGGTGCTTCGGTTGCCTCCTCTAGCTGTTGAAGCACCATCTTCATCTTGCTCTTGTAATCTACTGGCAAATCGATTTCCAGAAGGATTTCGAAAAAATTGACTAAGCTCGTCCATATTCGAACTTCCAGTGTTACTGGAACATACACTAGAACCAGGCCTGTAAGCCTCAGATTCTAAGGATATAACTGGGAGATTTCTCTGTTTGCTGCTAGTCGCCAAAGCTTCTGATCTTACAGTCTGAGGCCTCAAGGTGGCTAAAGATTCACTGCCTTTTGAATAGCCTTTGTCGTATTGTCTATTCAGCGGTTTTGTCGAATGACTTAAGAGAGGCTTTAAATCATTCTGATAGTTCATGATTTTCGGTATAGAAGGCTCTGGTGGCAGTATCTCTGGATACTGATAGGAGTGAGCCTGGCTTCCAGTATTATAGTTTGTAATCCTATTAATCCTATTAGTCATAGGATCTGGTTTAGGAATAGATTCATAGGTAGCATAGGGCGTTAACATTTCTAGAATTGAAACAAGACATATGATAAAATATAATGAAATTATAGACATCTTCATCAACAACAACAACGGCCAATATTTCAAATCATGTCATTGTAAGGTTCAATGAAAGGAAAGAAGAGGATATAATCAAGGTGGCATCCATGAAGGATATAATTCAGGAAGTATAAGCATTAGATATTGATGCTTAATGGGAAAGAATCAGTTAATGAAGAAAGAAGAAGACAAAAGTATTTTATCGCATTATGAAGTTTTAACTTTTAATAATTTGAGATTGCTCTGCTGATTGGATGATTTTTACATTTAATTTCAATAATCATTATTTTATAACCAATCAGATTCAAGCGGCTTTTCAAATGACATCTGCCTATTTTTTATATTAAAATGTTTAATCAAATTAATAATATAAGTAAAAATATAAGCCAAATCCAAAATATTTCCACAGCCGCCTCGATTTGGCGTTTTTGCTTATATTTATATCGATGCCATTATTTAGTGAGTGTTGTAAGCAATTTGCAAGTTATATTTGGTTTCCTCCAATACTCAATGGAAGCCCTTTAGAATTGGTGAAGAGATGTAGACAATTAATGAAATAAAAACAATCAATGATCGGATTGGCTGTGTGATATAAATTGTGAAGTTTGTCTATTTCGGTTTTTGCTTAGATTGTATTCAGATCGTGGTTATGAATGTCATGTGTGCAATGCTACATACATTGGAATGATTGGCCGTCATCTCCGTTCTCATGTTCTGGATAACTGTCGCATCAAGCAATTGATTAATATTGGTAAACACAATTTTGTGAAAAATTTATTTTAATGCTGTTTGATTTCAACTTTTGTGAATTTTGAAAGTATGAATTGAGAAAACAGAATTTTATGATTTTTTAGCAAAATTATATTTAAAAAAAAAACTTAATGAATTAGTTGGTTTAATAAAGATCAATTTAGATTGATTTAGTTTGAATTTCAATTCTACCTGACGATGACATTGAGTTTGTGTGTATATATATTTATTGGATTTGGCGTTTCGATTTATACTTAACTCGATGCCATCATTTAAAGACTGTTATAATCAAATTAATAATGTAAAAAGTAGTGAAGTTGTTTTAATAAAATAAAAAAACCTTCATATGTTGAACACTTTTCGCCGTTGAGTGTATAATAAAAAAATAAAGCATTTACCGTCTTCTTCATTATCCTGGGTTTTGGAGATTATTTCATTAGTGCCTTTATCGTAGAAATTATTATCTGGAGGTGTTGGTAACCTAAATGAGAATTAATACAAAAAATTTTTAAATTCAGTACTACTTTCGGTTCCTATTATTGGAGACTGATATTGGGGACTGTATCGTTGGAGGAGGTCTGACAAGTTTATTACTGATACTCCTATTTCCAAGACAAGTTTGATACGACTTCCTTGTACAGTAAAGTGCGAGAACGACAACTATGACAACCAACATTATTACAGAAATCCCTACTACAACGAAGATATATTTAAACTCGCCTCCTAGTGAAGGTGAGCTGTAGTTGATATTAGGTGGAACTGCTAAAAGGAAAGGAAATCATAAATATGATTGAGACCTTAATATACTTGAAATTATTTGTAGAGTTTTATTGTGGTCTTTGGCGTTTTGTGAACCAACCATATTTGATGCTTCGATTGTGTATATGTAATCGGTATTCGGGTGGAGGTCAGTAACGTTGAAACACTAGAATAACAGGATCAAATAATACCAATAATAATAATTGGTGAATACAGAATTTGGATTGAGATCACTATCATTTACAACTTTTGTAACTAAGACTGCACTTTCTTGATGACTACCTTCACTTGACGGCTGCAGTTTCAATAGATATTTATTGGCTGGGCAGCCCCGGCCTGGTCGGAAAGCTCTCAAATTAAAACACATTGAATGGGGACCGATTTCAGCTACGATATTAGACGTGTCGGGAATTTCGGGTACTAAAGATATAATACTTGTATCAATATCTAGAGGCACAATACTTACTTGAACCGCGGGTTTGTGCCTGAATTATAGCCGGATCACTTCTCCCAGCAATATTTTTAGCATACAAATATACATTGTAGAGGGTACCGCATTCAAGATTTGCAATGATGATGGAACGAATGTTACTTGCAACTTTCAATTCCCTCGATGACCTATCATATGCCTTTTGTATGATGACGAGGAACTGATTGATTGGATCATCGGTTTTCTGCGATCCATTCGATCGCCACAACAGAGCAATGTGATCTGTTGAGACTTTGGTGATTTCAATGTAAGGTTTTCGCGGAACTAAATGATAAAGAATTGACCAATAAAGGATGGTATGATATTTGAACAAGAGAAGAGTTGGGAGAATAAAACTATCAACAGGTATTAAACAATTGACACGAATAGAGGCCCAACCATAATTGTTTATTGAGAAAGGTTTGCAAATTCATGAAAATGGTTGGGGTAATGTAGAAATGCACAAAGTAAAAATTGAAACACAAATAAAATCAATAAAGACATCAAAATGACAAAAGTGCAAAAATTAATTAGAAATTTATAAAATTTGAAAAATAATATTAATTGGAGGAGATCAGTAATAATAATAATAATAATAATAATAATAATAATAATAATAATAATAATAATAATAATAATAATAATAATAATAATAATAATAATAATAATAATAATAATAATAATAATAATAATAATAATAATAATAATAATAACTTAGTGAGCGGAAGTTATGGCGTAAAAACAAATTAATTAATCAGCTAGTAGAAAGCTCGAGTCACTAGGAAACGCGAGCACTGTGGAAATCCCGATGCATAGACAGTCCATAAGTAAGGGAACCCCGAGAGATTAGATAAAACAATAACGAAGGAATAATTGTTGGATAGCAATTAAATTATTTTGGAAAACGGAGTAGAAAAAGAGAGCTGTTGAAAAGAGAATTGCCAGTTGGCCGAGAGGAAGGCGAAAATACAGTGAAAAGTTGAAATTGTGATAAAGTGTTCCGTGTCAATAAAATCTAGAAAATATTTACAAATTTCAAGTTAAATTTTTAGTTTCAATAAAGTAAAAAATATTTGTCATAGTGCGGTTTTAATTATTTCTATTATTATTATTATTATTATTATTATTATTATTATTATTATTATTATTATTATTATTATTATTATTATTATTATTATTATTATTATTATTATTATTATTATTTATTTATTTTTATTATTATTATTTATTATTATTTATTTTTATTATTATTATTATTATTATTATTATTATTATTATTATTATTATTATTATTATTATTATTATTATTATGATTATAATAATTAAAAAATACCTAATGAGATCGACTTCAAAGAGATATTGTAAGTTATTTCTTCAGAATCAACTTTACATTTATAGATTCCTTGATCGGATATGGTCATTGAATTAATAAATAAAGATCCATTTAATTGGATCATATTATAAATACTATGATCATTATATGTCCACTGGTAGTCCATATTGGGATATGGATATGCTACTTCACAATCGAGCATGAGTTGGCTTGAATTTTGCACAACTATACTCTGTGAAAAGCTCAAAATACCTGAAAAGCACCATAAATCACAAAAATTTCAACGAGGAACCCTACCCATTTTATTTGCCAGTACATTTACAGTTTTGCTTGGGCCCTCCATAGTTGTCACTGCTGAGACAGATACATTGCAATTTGTACAAAATGGTTTGTCTAGAAATAATCATAAAAATAAGTATTAATAAAAAATATCTACCGATATAAAATATTAGTTAACATAATTTTCCATTTAATATAACCTCTAACCCAGGTATGCACAGACCGCAGCCCTTAATTGATTCCCCCCCACAATTGTATGTGGCCATTAGTTTTCACAAGTCTGTGCATCTCTGCTCTAACCTTATTTGTCGGCTTCGTCCAATATTGGGATTCCTGTATAAATAAATCTCTTCTTCTCTTATATTTCATAGAATCATATTATTATCAGACAAATATATGAGACAAATCCGAAAATCAATTTAGCTAATTCACTCATCAATATAAATTACTTATTCATAGTGTGATTATTTCAACATTTTTTTACTTTTACATTCATCAATAATACATGACCCTAATATATGACCCAATATATGACCCTGATATATGACCCTAATATATGACCCTAATATATGACCCTGATATATGACCCTAATATATGACCCTAATATATGACCCAATATATGACCCTTATATATGACCCTAATATATGACCCTAATATATGACCCTAATATATGGCCCTAATATATGACCCTAATATATGACCCTAATATATGACCCTGATATATGACCCTAATATATGACCCTAATATATGACCCTGATATATGACCCTAATATATGACCCTAATATATGACCCTAATATATGATCCTAATATATGACCCTAATATATGACACTAATATATGATCCTAATATATGATCCTAATATATGATCCTAATATATGACCCTAATATATGACCCTAATATATGACCCTGATATATGACCCTAATATATGACCCTAATATATGATCCTAATATATGATCCTAATATATGACCCTAATATATGACCCTAATATATGACCCTAATATATGACCCTAATAATATAACCCTAATATATGACCCTAATATATTACCCTAATATATGACTCTAATATATGACCCTAATATATGATCCTAATATATGATCCTAATATATGATCCTAATATATGACCCTAATATATGACCCTAATATATGACCCTAATATATGACCTAATATATGACCCTAATATATGACCCTAATATATGACTCTAATATATGACCCTAATATATGACCCTAATATAAGATCATATATAGTATTTCGAAATTTTTATATTGAATTCTTTTATATTTCTCAACATATTTTTAGTTCATCGGTATTCAGTGTAAAAGTTTCTAAAAGATTATTGTATTCTTGTATGTTATTCTTGCATGTCTATTGCATGTAACTAATAATAGATTGTGTAAGTGTATTAACTATGCATGTCAGCATTCAATCGAATCGAACGCTCATATTGAATCTGTAATACATCATCATTTACACATCCAATCAAAGTTTGTATGGCTATTGCACCTCAATCGCATGTTACTATTTATAGACGTGTAGTATAATACATTGCGGTGAAAACTTATTGAAACCAATATAACCAGTAAACCAATGATCAAATAGGTAAATTTAAGGTAGAATTCTAGACTGCCCTGTCAGTACATTTATCCCTCGCTACATATAATACTGATATTAATCAAAAATATGAAAATTACTTTATTTTGTATTCAGACAGTGAACAAAAATAAATCTTACTAGTTATTTCCTTCCAATAATAAGGCTTATTATTTCCTTGTACATGTACCTCGTGTCTATCCTTAGGTGCAAAGCTAAATGCTATCCAATAATGTTGAATATTTCCATTTGCCTTTATGGGAGGAGTCCATGAAACTTTAATACTTTCGCCATTATGATATGCCTTTATTTCATCTAGAAATATGAGTATTAGCGTATAATGGAAGTTTTGTAATGGTTTACTCGGTGCATCGGGCGCAGCTTCCATTGTAGTGCAATTTATCGGCTCAGAGGGAGGCCCTAATCCTATATTATTTTTTATTCGAATCTGAATGATGTATTTGGAATTTGCTGATAGATTATATAGTTTCAGTTTAGCTTCATTCGCAATTTTCATCATTTTATCAGGCTCCTCGTGATTGTCATCACTGAAATAGGTAACTTCATACCCAGATACGACCCCATTCGTTACAGTATGATTTGGCACATTCCATCCCAACTGTAAATAATTGGCTGTCGGTGTACATGAAACATCAGTTGGTGACCCCTCTGGTTCTATAATTGAATCCCAATAAACGGAATTGCCAAATCATATTAATTACTGTCTTCCAAAGTCCGGATCGCAACATACTGGGCAGGACTGAACCCGACGTTATTGACTAGAATGACTCGAAATGCGTATTTTGTGAACGTTAATAACTCGGTTGCGGTGATTTCCAGGGTTGATTCTGGAACGTTTATGCAACTTTTCTTTACCCGATGACTGAAATAAGAATAGTTACATAAGAATAATTAAATTAAAACTCTTATCATTTCAAAACCAATCAACCGTAGAATTGAGATTGTCACACGCATCTCTGGAGACATGTTGAAGCAATCTCTAGCAGTAAGTCAAATAGATCTAGTGATAAGGGCAATAGTTATACACTTATAACTTTCTTGATTTGGAAATCGAGTTCAAACTTGTCTCCAACCCACTTATCAAGAGTTCGAAAATATTATTATTGTTATTCTTCAAAACTTTCAACAAAATATGCATTTCCTTATTGTAATTCCTGTTATGGTCCGGTTAAGGTCAGTTATGGTGAGATTATGCTTCGGTTGAGGTCCGGTTAAGGTACGGTTATGGTCCGGTTATGGTCCGGTTAAGGTACGGTTATGGTCCGGTTATGGTCAGGTGATGGTCCGGTTATGGTCCGGTTATGGTCCAATTATGGTCAGGTTATGGATAGATTATGATCCTGTTAGGTTCGGCTAAGGTCCGGTTATGGTGAGATTATGCTTCGGTTGAGGTCCGGTTAAGGTACGGTTATGGTCAGGTTATGGTCCGGTTATGGTCCAATTATGGTCAGGTTATGGTTAGATTATGATCCAGTTAGGTTCGGTTAAGGTCCGGTTATGGTTCGGTTATGGCTAAGGTCTGGTTGAGGAAGTTTTAAAAAATAAATAATTATAATTTAATTTAATTTAAGTAATTAAAAAATTTAGAAAATTTTAGGAATAAAAATTAAAATAAAGATTAAATAAGGACTGTCATTACTTTTTAAAATTTTTTGCTAAAAAGAAGAAACTTTTTTATATTTTATATTTGATTTAAATTAGATTTCAAAATTAATGTTTAATCGAACCAATGAAAAGACAGAAAATGAATTTAAAAGGAAAATCAACAAACATTAGACTTCTTCAAACCTTATAAATATAGTTAATTATAAAATATTTAATTTCAATGAATAATTTGTATAATCATTAATGTTTAGCGTGTTTCTTGCCAGTATTCGTACCGAAAATGGAGTTTCCTCGAGAGGATATTAGAAAAATCATTTATTACAACTGGAAGAAAGGACTGACAAAATTCAAAAAAGTTTGCCTCATAATATGCTCCGACTGGGTAGATAAACCGCTGAAGATAAGCCACTCAGTGTACGGCCATTATACGATATGGAGAAGGAAATACCAGCTTTTTAATGAAGATCCACGGGTCACAAGAAGACAAATTTCTGAGGCATTGATAGTGATAAGGAAACAGTGAGAAGACTACTGATTCAACTGGTTAAGCGGTACCTATCCTATCCCATATACGCTAACCGATGCAGAGAAGATAAAAACTTACAACTTGTGAACGCCTACTTCAACAGTACCACCGCAACAATGTCCTGCATCCCTTTATTGGCAGACCAGTGGCCGACAATGTCAGAAGTCTTGGCGATGTGCAGGAGATCACAACTTATTGCTATTATTATTATTATTATTATTATTATTATTATTATTATTATTATTATTATTATTATTATTATTATTATTATTATTATTATTATTATTATTATTATTATTATTATTATTATTATTATTATTATTATTATTATTATTATTATTATTATTATTATTATTTGAGTTTCCAAGTAATAATATTCATAATATAAAGCTTGTAATAACAGAAAGTGAGCACCCGACAAATGACTATAGGTTTATGTCCTTATGGGCTTGAATATAACCCCGGTAAGATATGGATGCATTTAAGGATGAAGGTTCCAATGGTTGTAACAGCCAATAAGTGCATGAGCACATTAATTGATGGCGATATAATATAATTTATCACTATACTAAATGTATACTAAATGATAAATGGCATAAATATGAATGGATGGGCTTACTTATGTTGATCAATTATCCTTGTTGTTGAATCATTCAGAGAAGGCCAGGTCAATTTTTCTAAACTCAGATTTTGAGAGTCGTCGAACTCCATTGAGCAGACTTGATAATGCATCTTTATTCCATTAATTAGCAGGTCATTTGGAGCTTCCCATTTCAATTTCACCTTATCGAAAGACACAGGTGTAGCAATTAAATGTAAAACTGGTCCATCCGGAGCTATTATTAAAGGTCAGAGTAATAGCTGAGAAATAATATTCAACAGACCATCAGCTAGAGTCTTGATGATTATTGGAAGTTCCTCACCGTATCCAACTGCGTTCTGAGCAGCGATAACTATATCATATGTCTTGAAGGGTCTCAAATCCTTTATTGTAATAGAAGTCTCTTTAACCGTTTTATTAATAAGCTTGTTCTCTTGCTCCAATTTCCAGGATACGAGATATCCGGTTATTGGCTTTTTCCCATCGCTATTAGGAGGGTTCCATGAAATGTCTATAGATCGACTAGAGGATCTAATACTGTCCGTTTTGATCATTACTTTGCCAGGAACATCTGATGAAATTGTTCATCGCATAACTTCATGGAATTAAATACTATGTCTTACCAACTACATTTAATTTAATGATGCGCTCAATTCCATTCTCCCTATGCTCATTTGACGCAACGCACTTGTACTCACCAGATTGCGATTCAGTAACACTATCAAATGTCACAATAAATTGAAATGCTTTATCCACTTTCTCTCTTTTGTTTATCTAAATTAGTTTAATTATTGATGTTAGATTTAATAAATGATGTCTTTACATGGATGACTTCCCACCTGCCATCTTTCTTGCGGTGGAACCATTTCACATTCAATTCATCATCACCATACACAGTGCAATTCAATGAGTTATTATAATTAAGCTTCATGTCTATACTGTCAGGCATGTTGACAATTGTGGCAGGAACTGAATATTATTATTATTATTATTATTATTATTATTATTATTATTATTATTATTATTATTATTATTATTATTATTATTATTATTATTATTATTATTATTATTACTATTATTATTATTATTATTATTATTATTATTATTATTATTATCATTATTATTATTATTATTATTGATATTATTATTATTATTATTATTATTATTATTATTATTATTATTATTATTATTATTATCTTATTATTATTACTATTATTATTATTATAAACAGTACAAGCTTTGTGATACCCAGTGCAAATCCCAATAGTAGACTAGTTTCGAGCTTTTGGCTCTCATCAGTACTATGCGGGAGACACGAAGATTTCTCTTCGCGCCAGGTAAGTATACAATATTGTTGATTCAACTCTATTGCATACTTTCCCCGGTACACTGGAAATCACATCGCTTGAAAAATAGCTTGGTCACAGAAAAAAATCTGTAAACTTGTAAACATGGCGTATGAAAAATCATAATCACCTCTGCGGTGATTATTATTATTATTATTATTATTATTATTATTATTATTATTACTATTATTATTATTATTATTATTATTATTATTATTATTATTATTATTATTATTATTATCATTATTATTATTATTATTATCATTATTATTATTATTATTATTATTATTATTATTATTATTATTATTATTATTACTATTATTATTATTATTATTATTATTATTATTATTATTATTATTATTATTATTATTATTATTATTATTATTATTATTATTATTATTATTATTATTATTATTATTATTATTATTATTATTATTATTATTATTATTATTATTATTATTATTATCATTATTACTATTATTATTATATGATATTATATGGTTGATGTGGTTAGTACTCAAACCAAAATATATATATATATGTATAAAAGGAAACTATAACAAATATTGGTAAAATCAATAAAAAGCTCCAAACAACAAAAGTGTAAAATTAATTAAAATTTACTGAAAATCGCAAATCAATACTGAACGGAGGGAACGGGTATGATTGAACGCCAAATTAAAAGACAAATTCAGAAATTATAATACAAATTTAAAAAGGGGTTCGCAGGGAAAATAATAATGAAAAAACAAATTAATTAAAGTTAATTTATCCGTAATGGGAAGTCCAAGCTAATGGGAAGCCCGAGCCCATTGGAAAGCGAACTCAGCCGAGCGCTAATCCTTGGCAAGAAATTAAAATGATTTAACAACCCCCAAAATATTTAACCAGGAAAATTATAAAAAGAGAGCCTCCAGCTGGTCGAAGAAACGACAGAGAAAACGAGTCAGTGATCAGAAGACAAAATCTAGTAATAGAAAGCAATTTTAACTCTCGTACCAGAAAAGGTGATTGCCACTTGGGTTTTCTCCCTTCGTGAGCGATATTTATTGTAGAGAAAGATGAAGATCTAGTGACGAATGGTAATTTGGATTTTTAGATAAAGTTATTATGTGTTAGATTTCGATTTATTTGTTTAAATAAGAACACGAGGAGTCAGAGAAAACCAACTTGCAAAATAATAACCCAACATGGTATATAATTATTATATGATTATTATTATATAATAAAAATTGTTATTATATCCTTCAAAAACTGGAAATTATTGTTTAACATGACAATGTCCGTTTGCACTGATATCCGAAATTAATCAGTGAACCGTATCAGACATAGAGCGTTACAATTACAGTTTATTGATTTATATAATTTATGATTACACATGAACTTTCTATCAGATCATGTCACATGCTTGATTTCCGGATCATTGGATTATTATCATGTAGTGACTACATTGTAGTCATTGATTTAGATCAACCACTGAATCATTTTATTCACACTTGGATAATTTTATAATAATAATAATAATATCGACTAATTTTTTAGTCCGCAGAGGTGATTTTGCAAGCGATGTGATTTCCAGTGTAGCAGGTAAAGTATGCAATAGAGTTGAATCAACAATATTGTATACTTACCTGGCGTGAAGAGAAATCATCGCGTCTCCTGCATAGTACTGATGAGAGCCAAAAGCTCGAAACTAGTCTACTATTGGGATTTGCACTGGGTATCACAAAGCTTGTAATGTTTATAATAATAATAATAATAATAATAATAATAATAATAATAATAATAATAATAATAATAATAATAATAATAATAATAATAATAATAATAATAATAATAATAATAATAATAATCATAATAATAATAATCATAATAATAATCATAATAATAATAATTTAATTAATTATATTTCCATCAATATATAAAGTATGATAGTATCAAAGGCTGATATAATATTACCATGCAGCCTCCATCAAGACCCATAATAATTAATAAATAATAATTAAATATATCCTTATAACCTTTAATTGCAATCTTCACTACTTTACTGATTTCATCTTTGCTGATCGTTGACTTGATAATACACATGAAATTGTGTGGATCCGTCAATTCAATGTTCCTCACGACCAATGTTCCGTTTGGCAGTTGATGGATCCTTGATTCGACTGTTGAATTGACTGCAACATTATTCTGTGAATCTAAACCTCATTTATTATTTGCCTCATTCGGTTCATAGCGTCACTTACCTACATTAAACCAATTTGTTTTCAATTGAATGTTGTTTGTTTTGGCAGTACAATTCAATGCGAAACTTTCACCGAGCACAATTGAATAATCTAGAGGAGGAGATTCCTTGAAAACGAGGTCTAAAGGAAAAGGAGAAGAGTAAAGATGTAAAGCATAAACAATTTCATATTAATGATGACATGACTGGAGGAGGTCCTATTAATGCATGGAATAACACTGGTGACCATGTCAAGCAGACATTCAATATAAAAAGAAAACAAGTCGTGAGAAAGAATGTAGCAATGAAATATCAATTAAATAATATAAGAGAACTTTGAAAGAAAAAGAATATCAAAGTATCAAGTATTTGAACTTACTATCTATAGATATTTGTATGGTTTTCCGAATGATTCCGGCGTGGTTTTGCACGACACAGCTGATTTGGGATAAATGGAGTTTCTCATTATATTTTATCCATATTTGGGCGATCTTATTGTGTTGATATCTCACAAAATTTGGAACACCTTCAGGTAAAGCTGCCCCATTATCGGAGTATTTCTCGGAGGATGTAATTTTCTGATACTGTAAACAATATAGATGAATAAATAATTATCCTAATTATTGATCCTAATATATGACCCTAATATATGGCCCTAATATATGACCCTAATATATGACCCTAATATATGACCCTAATGTATGACCCTAATATATGACCCTAATATATGATCCTAATATATGACCCTAATATATGGCCCTAATATATGGCCCTAATATATGACCCTAATACATGACCCTAATATATGACCCTAATATATGGCCCTAATATATGATCCTAATATATGACCCTGATATATGACCCTAATATATGACCCTAATACATGACCCTAATATATGACCCTAATATATGACATCTAATATAAAGTATAAAGGTTTCTAAAGATCTAAGTTATATTTGTATATTGCACCTGTCTAGATGAAGGTATCTAGGCTAACGCATATTCAATTGTTATCATTCTCAATTGGCCTATAAATGTTATTTCCCAACCGCATTTAAGGTTACCCCGTCACCAGTTTACCCATTTGTTTTCATATGTTAAAAATATTTCAACCCTAACTCTTTCATTATGATCTCAAGATTTTCTCTTCGTAAATACGCTTTATTCATATTATTTTATTTATGACTTCTGTGACTGAATAGCCTTTTGAATTTGTATCGAAATCATGATTTAGATCGTGCAAATATAGATATGCGAGACATCAAATGCTTTATATGTGTCTTCCGGTTTCCATTTATAGCCTCTTCTGATGCATGCCCAACTACTGTCATCTAATAATAATTATAATAATAATAATAATAATAATAATAATAATAATAATAATAATAATAATAATAATAATAATAATAATAATAATATAATAATAATAATAATAATTATAATAATAATAATAATAATAATAATAATAATAATAATAATAATAATAATAATAATAGTAATAATAATAATAATAATAATAATAATAATAATAATAATAATAATAATAATAATAATTAATAATAATATAATAATAATAATAATAATAGTAATAATAATAATAATAATAATAATAATAATAATAATAATAATAATAAATAATAATAATAATAATAATAATAATAATAATAATAATAATAATAATAATAATAATAATAATAATAATAATAATAATAATAATAATAATAATAATAATAATAATAATAATAATAATAATATAATAATAATAATAATAATAATAACTAGCTGGTCAGGTGAGAAAATTCATATTTAAAAATATCATATGTTTTGTACAATTAAATCAGCAAAGAATTTATTTCTTACTTTGATTTCTATCTTGAGATCATTTTCATTGAGACGAGAGTTCGGTAATAATGGCACGGAGAGGTTGGACTTGGCTTCTTTGAATTCCCACCAGGCATACCAAGGTAGGTCTGGTTGATGTCTTGGTAGGCAGGTTAATGATGTCGTGTCGGAATTTTTATTTAGAGATATAGAGGCAGGAAGTTCGGATAGCATTATTGGGGGATCTATAACAGTTTACATGTTATGAAATTCTTTTAGAAAATATAAACAAGTTAATTGAAAGTATTGAAGGAAGACCTGAATATAATGATTATATTAGACTTTGCATAGAAGGTACTAATGGAGAGAATAAGAGTAGAGCAATTTTAATTCAAGCAATGAAATTATTATGTAAAATACATGAAGCTATAATTCCCTTTAGCCGATAGAAACCGCGGTGCCATTCAACAGAATATTATCAGATTGACACGGTAACCACCAAACCCGGATTCAACATCCCAAAAGATATCAACAGCAGTCAAATAGATCTGTTCCGTGGCTCGTTGCGCTGTTCATTCACTACTCGCCCAGCCGGTTACACAACCAAGCTCCGCATGAACTGCCACCGCGACCGGGACCGACACCACCACCAGCAAGGAAATTGAAATTCAGTCCTAAATCATTTGCATATATTTACAAATGTCTATTATTTCACTTGTGAATTCCTCCCACATATTGACATTATCAATAAAATTAACTGGGCGGGGGGGGGGCGTTTCCAATATTTAAATAATGAATAAATAACTCAAATTTTTATCCATTTTTATAAGGTAGCTTTTATTCTTTTGCAATCGATAAATTCTTATTTCGGCCGTTGCTATTGCAAATGGCACAAGCCCATATTTTGTAATGAGATATTTAATGATTTGCGTTTCAATACATTGATTATCATATATTGATCAATTCTAGTAGGAAACTTTTGTCAACATTTCATTATTATTATTCATTTATATTATTTATTATCTTAATATCCTTACCAGCTATATTACAACTTTACCATTTGCACTTGCTACTTAAAGATTAAATTATTAAATAATTATTGAATATTATTAAATATTATTAAAATAATTATTGATTATTATTAAAAATGACTTCTGAAATCTTATTTTAACAAATGAAATTTCAAAGGTTTTTCCTTGTTTATGAGGAAAAAGGAAACCCAATTTTAAAGAGTTGCACTACTTACTAGCTAGATTAAAATAGAATAAAATAGAATAAAATAGAATAAAAAAGTAAAATAGAGTAAAATAGACCTCAAACGGTGCCAAGGACACAAATATGTGCTCGAGACCATGCAATAGATTCAGTAAGAGATATTTCAGAAAGAGGATAAGAAACCTATTCTGAGATAGAAAACCAAAGTCTAACCGTAGAATGAAGGGTTAAATATTAGTTATGGTCGTGGAGAAGATATTTCAAACGAAAAATTTATTCTTACTTGCAATGGTAACTGAAAATGTCTTTGAAATCTTATAGTTATTTAGTGTCGAATTGCACATGTATTTCCCGGAATGAATGACTTTATCAACTTTTTCTATTATAAACAGTCTGCCATCTTCACTGACTGTCTGTGTATGGGTTTCCGGCAGCCGGACAAGTTTGCCTTTTGCATCTCTAAACCATTCAATCTAACCAATAGAAAATCATCAATTAAAACAATTAAAACAATTAAAACTAAATGACTCACGGTGGGTTTTGATCCCGAAATAACGTAACATTTCAATCTCAACTCTGACCCATGAGTCAATGTGATGTCTGGATAATCTCGGATCCTATACTCATGAGTAACGAATACCAATGTCGTACAGTGAGCCTTTCCATACTCATTAGTGACTTCAGCTCGATACTCTCCCCCATATTTCCATTTATCTTCAATTGATGTCATCTGAAATTGTAATGATCTCAATTAATTTATATAATGACCAATCAGAACAAAGGGTTTCATTAACCCTGGCTGAAGGTCATTGCAACATCATTGCAACAAATTCACAAATCTATGAATGAGAAATGTTACCATGGCCTTCAATATAAGCTCATTGAGATATCTGATAAGGGTGTGAGGAGAGTTGAGCTAATGGAGAAAATGCAGCTATATAAAGATTTATCGAACAGGAAGTTGATAAAATGTATGTAGAAAGGAAAATGTGAAAGATGGAGAATATGGGGGGAGGTAGGGGAGGGAGGGGATGAATTGAGAATTGCTGGGATGGATAGAAATGATAATATATCAGGCCTGGGAATATCAACGCGACACAGCGCCAACAATCGGCAGCTTGACAGTAGAAATAACTACAGAAAATAATTCCAATTTCATTATCTCGCGTACAATATAAACTGAGAGAGAAATCGAAATTGTTTTTCTAGATTCTAATGCCGATTGATAGGAAATTTCCCAGTAAGAAATATTTTCATTCGGTATTCTCTGTCGGTGAGAGCAAATCTGTAATAGTAATAACAACAACAACGGCTATGGCTACGGCTACGGCCACGGCCACGGCTACCGAGAATGCATCAATAGCAAGAAAGGCAACGATGTCAACAACATCAACAGTAAAGGGAAAAAGAAAATAATTTCAATAATAAATGCATAAGGAAATTTACTGTGAGCAAATCTATTTGCAGTGTTGCAATGACAGTATAAGGCAACCTATATGTTGTATTTGGGATCAACACATTAACCATTGGGATTTTCTGATCATCAAGATACCATGCAACTGTCCCATTTGGTACTCTGTTGAATTTGCATTCGATCTGGAACTTGCTGCTGTCAGTGGTCAGGACACCTGTCCCATATGATTCTGATGGTTTCACCATTGGTGATTGCCATATCAATATCGGCGCCATTTCTATAATAATTATTTATACATATATACATATCAATTATATCATATTATATCATATTTCTCAATATCACCACTCATTGTCAAATGCTTTTAATCACTTAGTATAACCTTTATTATATATATATATATATATATATATATATATATATATATATATATATATATATATATATAAATATATATATATATATATATATATATATATATATATATATATATATATACTATATACAATTATATATTATTGCCATTTATTTATGAAAAATTATCAATTTGTTTAATTATTATTTGACTTGAATGAAGCTTATTAGAATTGGGATGATTGAATGGATTCAATAAATACAAAATGTGCTGTAGGTAATATTGGTGAATTAATCAATTCCATGTAAACCTCCAATATGAATCCCATATATAAATCATGCAACATACGATATTCAGATACCGCAAGGTAAACGTTAGACTAGGCGTGCTCAACTTAAATAAGACTAGGAGCTACTTTTTAATTTCTTAACGAATCGCGATCGACTTAACGTTTTTAGATAACGTTTATAATCGAGTTTCTGCAGTCCATGAATAGTCTAATGTAGTAAAATGACATTTTCAACTTTTAAAAGATTTATTTATTTATTTATTTCTATTTTAACTATTGTGAGGAAGATTTAATTATTAGCACAATTTAATATTATAATAATAAATGTACATCTGAATTATTACTATTAAGAAATTAACATATACATATTAAAGTATTATATTCGTATTATATTATGGCGTGCATAATTATTATTATTATTTATAAATGCTTAATCGTCAATTTAATGATTTGTTTAGTCAACCCGATTATGTCAGAGTTTTTTGAATACAATTTGAATTCGACTTCTAGTTTTATTTAACATGGCGACCCTGGCAATAGTGAACAAGATGATTCCGGATGTTTACGACGGAAGAGACGAAATCGAAACTTTCATTGAAGAATGTAAGCGATATTTTCAGTTATGTGGTCTAGATCAAGATAACCAAAATATGATGATAAAATGCCTTATTTCAAGAGATATTTTACCGATTTATGAAGCCGTCGATGTCAAATTTATTAATTTTGAAGATAGACTCAGAGAAGCTTTCAAGAAGCCGTCAACACTGATAGGCGATTTTTTGAACTTATACAATTATGAGAAAGATAACGATGCAGCGCCAGTGTTTTTCGAAAAGATTGAGAAAATGGTCGACAAAGTATTGAAACACAAGTGGGATAAAAACGAATTAGTCGCTTATTTTTTGATACATTGTGTCAAAGACAAGAAATCCAAAAGAGATCAAGATGCGAGACGCTTTAAAAGTCGAAGAGATCAAGGACGTAATTCGTAAAGTTGATGCTATCAACATTGAAGTTTCTAGTATTGCAGTTATGCAAAGGAAAGAAACGTTCGCAAACGTAATAAAGAAACGACAAGGATTTGCCGATATACAAGATCGACAACGCAATTTTTCTAATGTTCAAGAAAGACGAAAGTTTGAACCAAGATTCAATTCTATTCCGCACACTCAAAGATTCGATTCTGGAAGGAATGCTAATCAAAAGTATTACCAAAGAGACAACAGAGCAAGTGGAAGTCGCGGTGTCACATGTTGGAATTGTCAAGAACTAGGACATTCGAGTCGAGAATGCCCAAAAAAGAAGTGTTATGGATGTGGAAAAGAAGGACACATGATTAGGGAATGCAAAAATAACACGATAAATTCGGAATTGAGATGCAACGCTTGTAAGGAATCTGGCCATCACCGGGGAGAATGTCCATCGATTTCATGCTCAGGATGTGGAAAACGTGGTCATTTGCGATTTCAATGTTGGGGAACAGCAGACACACGATCATCAGGAAGAAACCAATCTAGAAATTACGAAGATAACAGACGATATCAAGACAGATACGCCGATCGAAGAGTGGCAGCTATGGAAGACCGCGGAAACGAAGCGGAGGATTCTCAGTCTACCCGAAGTGATGAACACCCAAATGGGAGGGCTCCATCATTAGGCGAGATGATAGGAGCCATGCATTAAAGGGTAATAATGATGATTGTGTGCGCCAAGATAAGTATAGTATATTTTTTAATAATAATAGTAATTTAGACAGTATATATAGTTTTAAAAGTAGTAATAATAATTTAGACAGTATATCTAAATCAAATTTAAATGTAAAAAAAAATTAAATTTAAATCAGATGTAATTTTAGAAGATAGTATTAAAAACGTGAAAATTAAATTAAAAAAATATGATGTAATGAAGAAAGATAATCAGAGTAACAGTAAGATTATATATGACATAAGAGATAAAACTGATATTAATGATTGTAATTTGATGCGTGATGAAATTAATGTAATTGAAATAAATGTGATCAGAATTGTAAGAAGATAATAAGTATTTGTGAGGCAAAATTAATAAATAGCAATAAAAAGTTTGTTTATGACGAAACATTGGATAAACATATAAATAATATTTCTGTTTTAAATGACGATTTAGAAATTGTATATGATAAGATGGGTGGAAGACCAAGCATAATAGTTGGGATTAATAGGATTTATTTTAAACATTGTCTATTGGATACGGGGGCCAGAATGAATGTTATAGATAGCTCGATCATCAAAGAAATAGGTGGGATAGATATTAAGCCTCACAATGAAGGAATTTGGTGTGCAAATGGCAGTCCATTGGAAACATTTGGCAATGTTAAATTGAAGATTCAAATCGGTAACAAAGAAGAGAATGTAATTTTTGTTGTTGTTAAAAGGTTTCACCGCCAATTATTGGTGGGATAGATTTACTTCGTCAATTCAACATCAAGTTAATGAAAATAAACGATAGTATAACTGAAAATACGGAAATAGAAAATAATTTTAATGAAATTTGTAATATTGAGGCAAGATTTAGCAACTCAAATAATGATGAGAAAAGATTTAGTCGAGCAATAAAATTATTTGATTTAAAAAAAGGAGATAAAATGTATCAGATAATTAATGAAAATAAAGAAGTTTTTATGGCGGATAAATGGGACATTGGAAAAACATATTTATTAAGGCATGAAATCAAAACTACTGAAGGCCCAATCCACATGAACCCTAGACGACAACCGGCTCATTTAGAAGAAAAGATTGAGGAGGCTATACAAAATTTGGAAGAAAATGGTATTATTAGGAAATGTGATTCGAGTTGGAATACTCCATTGGTATGTGTTTGGAAAAAAGAAAAGGATGACATCAGATTGTGTTTGGATTTTAGAAACCTCAATAAAATAACAGAAAGACAAATATTTCCAATGCCTAATATTGAACAAATGTTAGATTCACTCAACGGATCCAAGTTTTTTAGTACTATAGATCTTGGAAGTGCATATTATCAAGTGGAGTTAACAAATAATTCACAAGAAAAAACCGCATTTTCAACAAGGAGCGGACAGTACTGTTTTAATAGAATGCCTTTTGGAATTGCTGCAGCACCGGCTACATTTCAAAAATTAATGACTATGGTTTTAGGAAAACTTCTGTGGAATACAGCTATTGTATATTTGGATGACATATTAATATTTTCTACAAATAAAGAAGATCATTTTAAAAGAATAAATGAAGTACTAATGAAAATTAAGGAAGCGGGATTACGAGTAAATCCAGAAAAATGTACATTTTTAACAAATGAGACAAAATTTTTAGGCCATATAATTAATAATGAAGGTGTGAAAGTGGATGAAAATAAAATTGAAGCAATTAAAAATTTTGTTAGACCTAAATGTTTGAAACAACTAAGAAGTTTTTTGGGGTTGTGTAATTATTATAGAAAATTTATAAAAAATTATTCAATGTTTTCACGAATATTAGAGTCTATATGTGGTACGACTAATGAAAAACTTATATGGTCAGAAAAATGTGAAGAAGCATTTGAAGAATTAAAAAATGCATTATCGAAAACACCAGTATTAATATACCCTAACTTTCAGAAAGAATTTATTTTGGATACTGATGCAAGTTTTGATACAATTGGTGCGGTTTTATCACAGCTAGACGAACAGGGACATGAGCGAGTAATTGCATATGGTTCGCATTCAATGAATAAGCATGAAATAGGTTATTGTATAACAAGGAAGGAGTTATTGGCCATTTATTATTTTACTCAACATTTTAAACATTATTTGTATGGGAAAAAATTCAAATTAAGAACGGACCATAAAGCAATAACATTCATGATGACAACAAAAAAGCCAATCACGGCACAATTCCAAACTTGGATAAATTTTCTTAGCAGTTTGGATATGGATATTTCATTTAGAAAAGGTATTGAACATACCAATGCAGATGCCTTATCTCGAGATAAATGTGGACGATGTACTCAATGTATGGAAGTTCATGAAAATCCTAAAATAGAAAAAATGAAAACAAGACTTTTAACAATGACAGCTGTTAAGCAAGGTGTGATTTGGCAAAAGGATAATGTTGAGATAGAAAATCAAAAAGGATTGATCATGAAAAACGTAAAAACTAAATTTAAGATTGATGATGATGTTATCATGACAAAAGAAAATAAAATTTGGATTCCTAAAAACAATCGCGAAAAATTTATCAAAGAAATGCATAAAATCCTATGCCACGCAGGTTGCAAAAAAGTGATTGACTACATAAAAGTAAATTATGACATGGATGACTTACAAATGATAACTACAGAAATTATTCAAAATTGTGAATTATGCCAAAAAAGAAAAACACTAACAACTAAAACAAAGGAAACGATACTAAAAACGGAAGTGTCGAAACCGTTTGAAACAATTGCTATAGATTTTTGTGGACCTTTGAAAACAAGTGTACATGGGAAAAAGTATATTTTAGGAATTATTGATATGTGCACTCGATATATTTCCCTTACAGCAGTTTCTAAGCAAGATGAGAAAACAACAGCTGACACAATAATGAAATTTTGGATTCTAAAATACGGTTCTCCTAGGATAATTCAAGTAGATTGTGGAAAGACATTTGAATCAGGTGTGATGAAAGAATTAGCTAAAACTCATAACATAATGCTTCAATTTTCAAGTCCATACCATCATAGTGCAAATGGATTAATAGAACGGCAATTTCGAACAATAAGAGATTTCATGAGTACCGCAATCAAAGATAGATTAAAAAGCAATTGGGTAGAGGTATTACCAGAAATTGAATTTGCTTTGAACGCAACCGTACAAAGTACAATAGGGAAAAGTCCAGCGGAAATAGTATTTGGGTTTCGAATAACAAGAGAATGGCAAAACAAAAAGGAAGTAAATAATGACCGAATTAGAATCATTGAAGAAATACAAGAAAAGCAAAGAAATGTTAAGTACAGAAACGCAGATAGAATTAATAGAGAATTTAAAATAGATGACAACGTTTTGGTAAAGATAGACATAAGGAAAAAAGAAGATGATAGATACAGAGGACCTTTTCGAGTGATAAAAAAATTACATGATAGAAGTTACGAGCTTATGGATAAAGAAGGTAAAACAATGATTCGAAATGTAGAATGGCTAAGGCCTTTTAAACAGGGGGGATGTGAGGAAGATTTAATTATTAGCACAATTTAATATTATAATAATAAATGTACATCTGAATTATTACTATTAAGAAATTAACATATACATATTAAAGTATTATATTCGTATTATATTATGGCGTGCATAATTATTATTATTATTTATAAATGCTTAATCGTCAATTTAATGATTTGTTTAGTCAACCCGATTATGTCAGAGTTTTTTGAATACAATTTGAATTCGACTTCTAGTTTTATTTAACAACTATTTTTTTAAAATTTAAATTGATTGTTTTTTAGTAATATTACAAAAATTTAATGGGAGGAATAATTTTTTATTAATAAAAGGATCGGCTCAAATTCCTCATGTGATCGATGTAAATGCATTTATTTCCTATTTCGGGTTGCAATAATTGGTCTCTTTTGGTCTCTTGGGTCTCTTTACATTCTGATACTCTCATTTTCTCTAACATTATACTTAACATAAAGCGCTTATTTGATAAAGTAGATCAAGAAAATATTTAAACGTCTTCTACAAGGTGGCAAGCTTAGTTCTAATGGTAGAATGATACCGAATCTCTTTCTTAATAATCATAACTCATCTGGTATCTTTGCACTTTTTATAACAAGACCTTTCGATATTCAAAATTTCAGGCGTCCAAGTAAAGAGATATAGGGTGAGGTGGGGAGGGTGGAGGAGGGTGGAGGGAGGAGCAATAAGAACCTATGGCTCCCTAATGTCAGGAATAATAAATTGAATTGTACTCATACCATAACATACGGGAAGGTATATACGAAGGATAATATAAGATCATTGTAAGGATCTATGTTGAATGATTGGAATAAATATTAATTCAATATCAATATTTCCACTAAATCAAATTAATAATCACTAGACATGATTGCTAGAGCTGAACAACAGCATAGCACACATCTCCATAATAATGCCATACGCGTATACGCCCGTACACGTGCACACACACCACACCAGCTGACAGCCATCCACACACGCGTGCACAAACATACATACACATGGACACACACACACAATCACGGGCAAGTGAGCTGCATTCAATGGACATGTCTATCACAATATCTGCTTGTGATTTATTGTATTTTCTCTAGGAACAGAATTCCTCAATGTCTCGCAAATAAATCATTGTATAACAATATCATTCATAAAATTTCTTTCTTTTCATATTTCAAATTTGATTGGTCGGCTGGATAAGGCAATCACGTGAGAGCGCTAATCAATTTGATACTGTGAGAGGGCGCATGTGGATATTCCATTGGAGTCACAGACATTTTGGGATTGAATTTGATATATGTATATATATACTATACTATTGAATCGATCAAATTTGGGATCAAGCATTGAAATGATGGGAATTTTGCACAAATAAATTGCTCCTCCACCACCGTGCGTGTGTGTATGTGTGTGCATGCATCATTGTGTGTGTGTGTGTGGTAAATACGGCTGCAGCATATATTCATTCTGAGAGCGATATCAATGCAAACAGATGAGCAAATAAAAGGCAAACTGATAAAAATGAATATTAGAACGGCAACAGAGACAGAGAGAAAGAGATTGTTGTTTTACTGGAAATGGTTTGCTCTACTAGTGATAATCGAAAGGGTAATTCTCTAGAAATAGAGAGAATGAGAAATTATGTTAGAGAATTGATAATGAGAAAATGCCAATCAAAATGTCCACTTGCGTATTGCGCATTTCTGTGCATTTATGACAAATTGAGTGTAACGGAATTCATTCTATCATTAGGTGCCGCCACTACAGCATAGGGAATGATATCAAAGGCTGCCAAGGCTAACACAAAGATAAATGCCGACTGGATCACAATTATGAGCACCATACAATATTTCATTCCTTCTTATTTAATCTCCTTTACATTGTAACGGATATCAGTCGGATGTCATTGTTGTTCCGTTCGATCTCTATTTATCGGATTCTGGCAAGTGAACATGTATATCAATCAGAATGGAGTGGCGAGGGAGGGAGGGAGGGGGGTCGAGAGCGTTTCAAATATTAATGCAACTAGAAGGCCCACTAAAAATAAAACATTTTGTTTACTCATTTATCCGAAGGTGTAAAATTTGTTGTTTCGATAAAATAGACTTATGGAAATCTTATTCCGGTTACCTCTATAAACATATAAACAAACCAAAAACATCAACATTAATAAAATATCATAAAATTGATATTGAAAAATAATTAAACTTTTCGTTCTACCACTTGTCACAATCATTGCTAACCCAATCTTATCTGCACTACTTTCGCATATAATAACTTCTCTTTTAAACATTCAATGGATTTATCCTCCATAAATCCTTACAAAATCATAAGCTCGTCATATCATAGATTTCTACCTATATCGTGATATTGATGTGGTATCCTAGACTCTAGAGTCAGGCTAACCATGCCACCCGGTCATCCTGTATTTACCTCTAAAGGAGCCGCGTGATTGCACCCACACAAAAGCCAGTGCTTCATATATTGGGAAATTGAATATAATGTATCTAGTGGAACCTTTTCACAACTGTTAACTAACAGAAAGTTTATATTGGACAAGTAAAGAAATAACCGCAACGATCTGATAGTCATTTTCAAGGTTTACATGTGGAAATATCGATGAGGTTTGTTGTTGAGGAACCATTTGGAATGGTGGGACAGGTTATGAAAGCACTTGTTAAATAATTGTGCAAAAGATTTTCAACGATATGTTAAAGCCATAATAATATTCTATATTTAATATGAGAGCGGATCCCCCTAGGTGGCCACCTAATTGATCCAATTGCACTGATTCTATTGATATTTTACCATGAATCATAATGCAATCCTAATCGTAATAATAATAATAATAATAATAATAATAATAATAATAATAATAATAATAATAATAATAATAATAATAATAATAATAATAATAATAATAATAATAATAATAATAATAATAATAATAATAATAATAATAATAATAATAATAATAATAATAATAATAATAATAATAATAATAATAATAATGATAATAACCAATAAAACCAATGATAAAGGATATAAAAGATATTATAGATTGTAATTATTATTCATAGAACAAATGGGATAGAAGCCTGTTGGAAAATGGAAATTTTCGGTTTGTTCTTTCGTTATTACTTCTTAGTAATTTACTTTCCACATTTCTTTTCATCCTGCTTCGTAGTTCTAATCTTTCTGGCATACATTCATATATAAATATTTTGTGTCTCACGTTCTCCTGTAATCCTTTTAGTAAACACAATTTTTGCTGGACTCATGTCAATAATTTTTGGGATTGGAGCGTTCATCCTCAATTATAGTTCAGGAAATGTTTTTTTTAAATTTTCTACATTTCCTTCCTATAAAGAAATGTGACTTGCATCTCTAATAGTTCTGAATTGCCATCCAATGTCTCCATTGACTGAGTAATGATATATCAGTTTAATGCCTTTCTGCAAATAGCTTGCCGAAGGTTAATTGAAACCATTTCCATCTATCCCAATGAATAATTCCCAGACAGTCAATTGCAAAAGCCATTTCTCAATGAAAACAGCTAATTGTATTGGCCACTGCGCATACGGTAATATATTTACTGACCTCATCAATTATAACCAATAGATATATTGCATTATCCTTCGCCATGTTTTCATTGGCCGACAAAATCTTTGAAAAACTTATGTAAGTTTAATTAATTTTCTGTGTTTCGTTTCGACATAGATTTTCTTTTTTGGGAATTTTCACTTGATTCAAGCATTTCTTCAACAGCCACTTATCTGTCTGTTCATTGCAAATTTTCAAGCAATGTACAAAATAAATTCTGTTTGTCACTGACCTAGAATCCATGCTTTACCTTTATTCAATCGGAATTCCTATCAAATTTCTAACTGATTGTTTTCCTCTTATAATCCATATCTTCATTTCAATCTCTTCCAAAATTTGAAGGTTTTACTAATGCTTTACAACAACTTTCTCCATAATTCTCGACTTTATCATGAATTAAAGATTCCTTATTTTTATTATTATTATTAATATTATTATTATTATTATTATTATTATTATTATTATTATTATTATTATTATTATTATTATCATTATTATAATTATTATTATAATAATTATTATAATTATTATAATTATTATAATTATTATAATTATTATAATTATTATTATTATTATTATTATTATTATTATTATTATTATTATTATTATTATTATTATTATTATTATTATTATTATTATTATTATCATTACTATATATTATCGTCAATAATAACACGAGTTACCCGCAATAATGACGAACACTGATTTTCTGTCCTCACTAAATACCCGGTTTTCCGCGCTATCTCGAGATTCAGCTAGGCATTGATAAACGCCAGCTGTGTCAATGTTTACATGGATTGTTATGGTCGACGTGCAACTGGAATTTGTTTCGGTTTCGAAAGACTTGCTGTTATTGAATTCGTTGCCGTTGAATAGCCAAAACAAACTCAACTTTGGATATCCAGTAGCCACACATTTCAGTTGAACGATCTCATTATATCGTGCGTTGACAACGGGTGGTTTAATGTCGACTGATACATTGACTATGGGAACATAAACCAGTCACCGAATGGCAGTAATAATATCTCACTTATAACACGAACGATATGGGTGAGATATGGATTGCTGGGAACCGTTGGATTGCAGGCATAGTAGAAACCCTCCTCGGCGATTCCGATATTTTTTATCAACAAATTCCCAAAAACTTCACTGATCATCTGGAATTTGGGCCCTCTCAAATTGACCAGATTCCTTGATGAGGAGGTCACACTACTCCAGTACCAGACAATTTTTTGGGTGTTTGGCATGCTGCACCACGGTAACTCCAGTGTTGTGCCCTTAGTTTATAGAACCATTAGAATAGAATAAACCGTAACGCAATTATATATGAGAGACAAATATTAGCAATAAAAATTTGTTGTGCCTACAAAAAGTGAAAATAAGAAATCTGTCAACATAGCAAATTCGAATTATAGGATGCCCGTGAGCATGACAGTGCTGATAACTGACAGTGGCATATTTTATGTTCCTATGCGCTTCTTGGCCCGAATTGTCAAGATATCCGCTTTCGGTAATGGGAATTATTATTAGTTAATTATAATTTTATTATTATTATTATATATTGTTATTATTATTAATATTGTTATTATTATTAATATTATTATTATTATTATTATTATTATTATTATTATTATTATTATTATTATTATTTTATTATTATTATTATTATTATTATTATTATTTTATTTTTTTTTAGATTTGACCAAAATTAGTGATGATATTAGGAAGAGTATCAGTAGAAATATAGTTATTTCTGATATTAAGGTCATTGTAAAACATATGAGTAACTATTGGGAACGAGTACTTGTGAGGCATTGTTGATAAGAACTTTAAATCCTAAACTCATTGCCCAAATTGCTCAATCAATAAATATTTTAAATGTTTATAAATAATCAAATATTAAGTGTTTGGTATAATGGTGTGGTTTTCTACATTTTATTGAGGATTTGTTTGAGAGAATGAGAAATTTTTTTGGAAAAAATTGTTTTAATGTTGGCTAAGATTTTAATTTAAATATTTTCTCTGTACTCAGTTGACATTTTTGGATTCCGAGTATTTTCCATCGGGATCCAGATATGTTCATTTTGCTGCTTGGTACAAGCTCCTGAGTATACTTGCAATGTCTATTTCTTTGCATAAATTATACTTGATGCAGTTTTCCATTGTGGAAATTGTTTTTCAGTGTTTTGAAATTTGAGTTTTCATTTCATATTTTATTTTATCGAACTTACATCCAATGGAAAGGGAAAAAACGAAATTTAAAGAAAACAGAAGCAGACATTAAATATTTCAGCTAAAGCTCTTAATTAAATTGAAAAAGGTATTATTTTATAATCGAGAATTTCCCATATTATTATTATTATTATATTATTATTATTATTATTATTATTAATTATTATTATTATTATTATTATTATTATTATTATTATTATAAGAACTTTTTTTCCAATTTCACCACTGATTATTTTTTCCATTGAATTTATTAAAAAGAGAGCTTGAATACTATAAATCAGTAATATATCGATATATTACTGATCTTTAGTCTTCAAGCTCTCTTTTTAATAATTATAATTATTATTAATATAATTATTAGAATCAATATTGTCATCAATAATATTAAATAAATATTCCTACTTTGACCACCCTAACTTCGATATTCTTGCAAATTGAAGTAAAATCAATTTTAGGGTTGTCGTCGTCTGATTTTTTGGGAGAGACCCACTCATCGGATTTGACATCCATTTCGGTGTAGATATTCCTCAAAATGCAGCGAACCTCCATGTCAGAAAAATCTTCCTTGGTGACATTGCGAATGTGCAATTGGGGCGGTTGGCTCTTGTTGATAATGCTGAACCTGCCCCCTAGAATTATGACGTTCATTAGATCACACAGGGACAATTGTCATCAATGCTGTACTTGTTCCGTAAATTATCTGAACCTTTTTCGATTCATATTTGGACCTGATCTCCCAATATCTGACATTGTAAATATTGGCAAGCATCTTCGGATCAATCAGACAATTAATGACTGCCTTTTGGTACAGGGAGATCTCCTTGGTTTCATAGCGAATTTTGACATCCTTTGGGTATGTCCCTGCAATTCAATTGGTTATGATCATATATCCATTTCATATCACACAATGCCATACAATGGCTCAATTACACAATCACACATGCTGCTAATTCTTATCACACTCATTCATACGATTACGATACAACAAACATTAGTTAGTGTGTCATTGCACCCGCCACGCAGCTGATTGGTGCAATTTTGAGGACGAATCAAGTATTGCAGTGAGTTGAATCACATATTAATTAATATTATAAAGAATAACTTAATAATTCGCATAGTAATAATTTAATAATAAATCGATAATAATTATTATTATAAAATCTATATATAATAATAATTATGGATAATAATAATAATAATAATAATAATAATAATAATAGTGATAATCAATAATAATAATAATCAATAATAATAATAATAAATAATAATAATAATAATAATAATAATAATAATAATAATAGTGATAATCAATAATAATAATAAATAATAATAATAATAATAATAGTGATAATCAATAATAATAATAATAATAATAATAATAATAAAAATAATAAATAATAATAATAATAATAATAGTGATAATCAATAATAATAATAATAATAATAGTGATAATCAATAAAAATCAGTAGTCGTCATGAATCTCCATCTGACCGACCACATGATTAGTAGTGAAAGCAACGCCAACAGTAGCAGAAACAGAACTGTAATAGAACAAGCATCATCGATAACGACATCAACAGCCAATCAGCACCATCTGCAATATTGGCACACAGGCACGTGTACGCATGCTGGTGGCAATGACTCACTCACTTTGTCACAATTCAGAAAATATCCTAACTCAATCAACCAATCAAAATCTACAGTAAAACAAAGAAATCCGAAAATTAAAATTTGTCTAAAATCTTTCTGCAAAAATTTGTAAAAGTAAAAATTTTCACATTTTTGAACGTTGATTGTTTTTGATCTGACTGTTCCGAGCTCGTTTTGTGCCTTGCAATATATCACCTCTGAGTTCACCTAGAAACAAGAGTAACTCGGTAATTTCTTCACTCGATTTACCGGTAACAAAACTTCCAAATCGCCATTTGTGCCAACGACAAATCTTTCTGAATCGTTTACTTCTGTAAATGCGTTTCTTTGACTTGTTTCATAATACCACTTTATTTTCGGTGAGGGATTTCCCGTTGCTGTACAATAGACTCTGCCGGTGTCACCTGTTACTGTTACAAAGGATTTTTGAATATTTACTAATTTTGGAGGCTCCAGTTTCTTTTCTTCAACATATCTTTTATGCCGATTTAAAAAAAAGAAAAAAGATTTATCATCAACTAAAGTTATAGATAATTTAAAATTACAAAAGCAACACTTACAAGAATTAACATTTTTGAAAGTAATAAAATGACATAATATATTAAATAGAATTAAAATAAAAAATCTCATAGTCGTCAAAAATAAATAATTGAAGTGATAATGCTGATTTTCTAAAATTATGTTTAAATTAAATAAATGGCATTTTTTTAAAGTAATTATCTATTAAAAATATTATAAATTAATTGAAAAAAATATTATTTCGTTAAATACAAATTTAAAATATAATTGCAATAATAATATTTATAAAATTAAGTCTAAAAGTACATTAAATTGATGTAATAAAACAACGCATTTTAATTTTAATTTTGACATTTAATTTTTTATATTTTTTATTTTGAATCGTTAATCCAGTTTAACATTAATTGAATACGAAAGATTTTTAGAAATTAACATATTTAAATAATGAATCTCATATAGCTTTTATTAAATTCAATTTAAATATTATTTTTATTTCTTCTAAATATATTTTGTAATTGAAAAAAAAATATTTAAAAATAAAAAAAAAACAAATAAAAATTAAATGGCGTTGAGATTTATAATTTAATTTCATATTGATGAATTAAGAAAGTATTATCATTTGTTTCCGATAATAATATAACATTCGGTACAAAAAATAAATAAATAATAAATTAAAATCATTTACATATAAATGTAACCAAATTATCATATAAACAAACTATAATGTTATATTTTCATATTATCGCTGTCCGTGTATAATTTGATAGAAATGCGTCACCCCAT
The DNA here is from genome assembly GCA_959609185.1 of Schmidtea polychroa. Lineage (NCBI taxonomy): Eukaryota > Metazoa > Platyhelminthes > Tricladida > Dugesiidae > Schmidtea > Schmidtea polychroa. The sequence goes on along the minus strand of CAUHTR010008180.1, from coordinate 32,981 downwards.
TCTGTATTAATTGATGAACAAGAAGTCAAGCTCTTGCATCATTTCTAAAGCACGAAATTTGTGACTATTTTCTCATTTAATTGTATTTTTCACCAGGAAATTCATCATTCGGTAAATCCTGTGATGCTTTACAGCCAATCAAATTAGTCACATATTTACGCATTTTCAGCACATTTGTGTGCAATTCGCTCTGACAATTTCATCCGATTCTAAATCACCAATGGTTTACAATTTCTCCAAGATATCCAAGACCTTATATTCTCATCCAAGACTCAACAGTGCTACAGAAATCTCAGTTGATATTTTCCGGGCTTATTTTTCCATTTGGATTTCCGTAATCGGCATCACCGGAAACTTCATCGTTTTGTTTGTCTTTGCAAAGGAGCGTCAAAAGTCGCGATTTTCCATTTATTGTATGCTGTTAGCTATGGTGCATATTGTAATTTTATTTACCAATAGTTTCCTTGATGATTTCCTCGGCAGGGGTGTGACATATTTATCGAATTACACTTTTACTAGCTCTAAAATAGATATCAAATCGGACTTTCTTTGCAAATTAATGGAATACGTTCCAAACGCCGCATATTTGGCGTCCTCATGGATTGTCATCATATTTTCATGTGACAGGATTATTACAATATTTAGGCCGCTGAAATTCATGTCAATTTACTATCAATTGTATGCCTGGGCTGGATCAGTTGTTACGATTATTTTTGCATTTCTCCTCAACATTTGTATTGTTATAATATATGAAAAGATTTTGGATAAGAAACACGGATTGGCAATGTCGAACATGAAATGCGAAATTTCAGCTTTATACAAGGCAACAGATTTCATTTGCAGATATTGCCTCTATCTCAAACTAATGGGAGCTTTCGTTATACCAAACTTCCTTGTGCTAATCATGAATTTTGTAATTTGTGTAAAACTCTGGAAAATTCAAACAACCCGCTGTAAACTTCTCCCAGCTGATTCGAAGAACAACGTATTAGAAATGAGTCGTGTCATCGGCCATTTAGCCCTAAGTAGTTGTTTCATTACTGATGACAATGCCCCTGGTTATTGCTATAATACTTCGGATGCACTCTGACAGAAGAAATTATAAAAAACTCTATCCGGAATATCACGATTTCTTAAAACATTTATCGCGGCTTTTTTCATCAGTAAAGGATATAAATTATGCTTCGGATTTCTTTCTCTGTATCTTATTTCTCCCAAATTTCCGATGGAGATTTCTCAGATATGCCTGCCAAGTTTGCAGACAAAAGGAATGGTTTAGATTGTCAAGATGGGGACAGATTTTTGAAAGAAATGTGCAAAGATTTGACAGTAGTATTGTGAAAAGGAAATTTGGAACATCCCTTCATCTGCAATCGAATAATAATTTGGAAATGAAATCCAATTTGTTAGAACGGTCTCTCTCTCCTCTCCAGAAACAAGCTTTCCGAAGATCATTATTCAAGAACCTTACTATCATTTGATAAACATATAAAGCGAAATTGTGAATATATTATTATTATAAATGTTTTTTTTTGAATATTCTGTTTGAAGTTTTATATAGAAATATATTATTCACAATTTGTTGTTCACCTCTTATATTGGGCAAATGTACATCCCACAGTGGCAATGATTAATACTTGTCAAAATATGGATTAGGAACTCTTGTTCCGGATTTCTTGTCGTGCCCGATGAACCGCCACAGATAAGTAGGCGTCACACCAAAATGTGTCCTACCGCTATATGACTGTTTCCAATTGAATATCAGTAGCCCTCACAGTTACACTCCGTACCTCTAGTATTGATACGAAAGATTTTCAAAAATTATTATTTATAACAACATTTTAACAGAGATGGCCAAAGAGGGCATCCAAACGCTTCATTCTACAAAGATTCTGTCAGTTTAAATTACAGATTTATATTTAATATTTATTTTTAAATAGTTAATATATTATTTACAATTATTATACTACTCATTATGTAGTAAATTAATTAATAAATAATTTTTTTAAATTAGTTAATTAAATTAAATTAAAATTAAATTGACCCTTAACGCTAAGATATTGTAGGAGTAATTTCTTGAATAGGAAGTTGCTGAGATGTTTGAAGAAATAAAAATCCACTGGCGCCAAAGTCTGGCGAATAAAGTGAATAAGGCAAAGTTTCTTATCCAAGCTCATTCAATTTTTGCAAGGTCACAAAAGTTTATTATGGATTTCATCGGTTTCACAAACGTATATCTCCACCGTAATCATTCTTGCCCAATTTCAGGAAGCTGTGATGAATCAGACCGGTTTGTGACCACCAAACGGTCAAAATGACCTCATCACACGTTATAATGCTGTTGAGAAACGGGTCGTTTTTGTTACGAATAAGCATCACCGACGACACTTCATAACGGCAATTTGTTTGTTTTCTTGCAATTCATAATGGACCCAAATGCCTAGTTTTTTTCATTTTCCCATTGTTTTGAGATGTTTCAGAACTGTTGGATGTGTTACAGTCGAACTCTTTAGCAAGCTTTTTGGATGTTGTCTGTGAATCAGCTTCAACTAATGCCTTTAATTTATCATTGTCAAAGAATGATGTTCGGTTACCATGCACTTCATTTCAAGGCTCTCCTTTCCATTTATAAACCGTATGAACTATCGTTGAACTATCGTTATTTATATTCGGGCCAAATGCCTCGTTCATATTGCGAGCTGTATCTGGTGCTTTCAGACCTCGTTTATATTCATAAATGTAAATTGCTTGGATTTGGTTACTTTCCATCATTGACTAATTACCTTAAATAATATAAACATTACCAATATAAACATAAAAAATTGTTATAAGAACTTTCTTTCCAATTTCACCACTGATTTTATTTGCAATTGTATTTATTAAAAAGAGCTTGAAGACTACAAATCAGTAAATATATCAAAAACATCAATATATTACTGATTTGTAGTCTTCAAGCTCTTTTTAATAAATACAATAAAAATGGTTATGAAATTACTGGACTGAATTCAAGGTTTAAATTGGTATACAATATGGCATTAAATAATGAAGCATTTAAACAAATATTAAACATAAACTATGCAGAAAATGGCATTCCTTATTTACCAACCTAATATATTCAAATTGCATATTTTGTCCTTTGGCAATGTAATGCACGGATCTTGATCTGATAATGATTTCTGTTGTTTCTTTCTGAGCGTTTGATCTGGCACATTGTAGTATCTCATTTGCTATTACTGAATCTTTCAGATACATTTTCATTGGAAGTCTGCCAACTTTCATTATCGTGTAACGTGGAAGAATGTTAAAAAGGTGGATAAATAAGTTATAATGTCATGAAATAAAATTTAATTCAAATGAATTTTAATTAAATTTTAATAACATTTATGTGGACAACACAGTCAACATTATAAGGGAACCATGTCATGAGACCTTACAACCATCTAGAGCTAGCTTTTAGCTCCAATTGCAAAGCTAACTTGTTTACCCTTATTATCAACATATGAAATGACCGTGACATTTATCACAATTCTTTCTTTTGTTGGATACAAAATATCAAATTGACAGATTTGAAAACCTTCTCAATTGCTACAAAATTGGGACCAAGGGTATTCTCAGCCATCGAATTAAAAAGAGATTAAAAATCCGAGAAATAAATAATATCGTTGACCGGAAAATGTTAATATCAAGCCAAACCATTGAAACTTTTATATCCCAACCCAATTTTACACAAATAAGTTACGGATCAGCAACTGGGTAACGCTTCCTACCTGAAGGATGCATCAAATGTTAACCTTTTTGGTGAATGAAATTTCAATTCCTAAAAACAATTTTTCGTTTTGCGTGCTTCCGATAAAATGAAAATTTGCAGGAATCCGTTTGCCTTTACATCAGCAAAATCTCCCTTATTGACAACCATTTTCATGAAGGTCATCCTTGGTTCCCATGCTTAGGTTTTTTAATCGTCATTTTGAATTTATTTTCAATTTTTTAACACATTTAATCACATGTAATTTTTAATTATTCAATTAATAAATTTAATTTATGTTTAAACCTCCTAGGAACCCTAAAACTTTATTTATACTTTATTCGCTTCACCAGTAGACCCCATATCATTTCCTCCCTCCCCAAATATCTTGATTTTTCATCTTCAATTCAATTAATTAAATTTATACAATCCCAACAAATGAAACAAGACAATTGCCATAAACACAAAACAAGGAACCCCACAGAAGTTTTGAAGTCTCCAAATCATAGGCTCTATCTTGGCCACAGTATTCTCTTAACTTTTTTGTTAATTAATAAATATTTTGTAAACTACACATACTTTTGAATTTTAAATTAATTTAATTAGTTATTAAATTAATTACTGAAGTTTGTCCATTAACTGGGATCAATAACATAAATAATGAGCCTCGTGAACAAGCATAAACATATTTATTGAAAACATTAATAACAAATAACAATAACAAATAATATATTGGGCGTCTGTCGCACTCTGTAATGTATAAACAATTTCAAAATGTAATTAACTATAAGCAAACAATTCGTATGTCACACACACACACACACTTGACATTTTCATCTTCTTTTTTAATAGTGAATAGCCAAGTAAACAAAGTTGTGTGTATATTTGTAAGTTTAGATATATCAGAATGTTTGTTATTGTTTGTATTTTTATATATAATTATCAAATATTTTTGACTGCTTTCCACTAATGTTATTATGTATATTGGTTGCGATAGAATTGCATTCAATTTCTTCATTCATTTCATAACATGATGTTTTCATACAAATTTCCGGAGACTTTAATTTTAATGCTGAACTTAAATTTTCAAATTAAAATTAAAATATTAAAATTCATAAATTAATAAAAATTTATAAATCAATAAAATTTGAGCAAAAATACAATAATTTATATGTAAATAACGTTTTTAAGATTTTAAAATTTAAAATTTAAAGGAATTATTTTCCAATGTACATTGTAGATGTAAGAAACATTGTACGAATTTTTATACGTATATCAAATTAAGTTTGAAAATGGCACGTGACAATTAAACAAAAATGGATATTAATCATATTCAGTTATCTCCCCCATGATGGTTGACCCATCTAATCTAGGTACACAATTTTCTATGTTCGGTTGTTTACTATTTATAAGCCTATCACAAGAAAAAATCTTACAAAATCTGTCTAATTCAGATTTCCAAAATTTTTTAAATTTATCTTTAATTTTTAAAATATTAAAATATAAATAGTAAAAAAATATAAAAAAAATATTATATAACATTTCTAATTCCTTCTTCCTCTATTTTTCGAAAATTTTCGAATTTTTTCGGTATCACGTAAGAAACTCGATTCCCTCGGAATCAAATTCTTTCACTATGTGACTAGGTCCCAAGAATCTAACTACTCCTACACCAGACCACATCGAATATCACAACTGTTTTATCCCTCTTATCAAACTTATAAAAAAATATACTATCATATAAACTAGGCGTATGAGCAACTCATGTCATCCTCGTGCCACTAAATAGGCAAATACAATTGTACTTTCTAATAATTAATTGTACTTTCTTAATAATTAATTACGTAAAGTAATTAAAAAAATCAAATGATTCTAGGCGATATCGAGTTTCCTACATGGTAATGACGAGAGCTTATTAAGTTCGAAATTAATATGCCATTATAAACCGCATTGAATATTACATTATAATTTTATTTTAATCAATAAATCAGCCGAAAACCAAAATCATTTCATTCTATATAATTTATTATTATTATTATTATTATTATTATTATTATTATTATTATTATTATTATTATTATTATTATTATTATTATTATTATTATTATTATTATTATCATTATTATTATTATTATTATTATTATTATTATTATTATTATTATTATTATTATTATTATTATTATTATTATTATTATTATTATTATTATTATTATTATTATTATTATTATTATTATTATTATTATTATTATTATTATTATTATTATTATTATTATTATTATTATTATTATTATTATTATTATTATTATTATTATTATTTTTATTTGTATTATTATTATTAAAAAGAAGCAAAGAAAAATAAAAGTCTGCATGTTTTTGAAAATAGCAATGAAAACTTTCAAATTTCTCAAAAACACCGAAACAATGGGAATTTTATAATAACGAAACATTTTGGTAATTCTTGATGAGGACATTCTGTCTGTTGATGCTGGGAAACTGTTTCACAAAATGCAGGGCAATAATTATCTTACTCAAATGTTACAGTGCGATAATTGAGAATTTCGATACATTCGGTGGGGACAATAATTCTACAACTATAAAATGAATGTGATCAACATTTCATACCTACAAGTTGAAATGTTACTGTCGTCCGTTCCACTTCTCATTTCCATGATTCTCTACCTAGCTGTCAGCAAGCAATCTCTTCCGTTGGAGACTTTTCCTTTTTCATTTGGTAAAAGACAAATATTTGGTAATTTTTATATAATTTTATAATTATTTTACAATAGAAATTTTAATACAACTTTTTACTAATTTAAATAAATATTTTTTATTATAATTTTATTTGAAAAATTCGAATTTTTGATTAGATTAGAGATAATTTTCAGCAAATTGTAATAAATATATCTAAAAAGTTATATAATAATAATAATAATAATAATAATAATAATAATAATAATAATAATAATAATAATAATAATAATAATAATAATAATAATAATAATAATAATAATAATAATAATAATAATATTAATAATAATAATAAGTAATAATAAATATAATAATAATAATAATAGTAGTAATAATAATAGTAACAATAATAATAATAATAATAATAATAATAATAATAATAATAATAATAATAATAATAATAATAATAATAATAATAATAATAATAATGATAATAATAATAATAATAATAATAATAGTAATAATAATAATAATAATAATAATAATAATAATAATAATAATAATAATAATAATAATAATAATAATAATAATAATAATAATAATAATAATAATAATAATAATAATAATAATAATAATAATAATAATAATAATAATAACAAGTACAACAGAAACAATAACAATAATATCAGTAATATCCAGTAAATCAATAAGAAATGGAATCACTTGTTGAAAATTATCGATTATAAAACAATCCTTCTCAATCCAATTCTGAAAATCATTTCACGTTAAATGTGATAAAATGTTTAAATTTTAATTATTTAAATTCAATTTTTTTAAAATAATTATTTCTCGAAACAATTAACGGTAGCAGCAAAAGATTAAATGCAATATTTTGGGTTTTCATATAATATAACTGTACTTTTAGTTCCTGAAAGTAATCGGGTACCTACCAGTAAAACAACCGATAAAGTTTATGAGGAACTGGTACAAAATGCCAAACTAAATTTCCCTTGATCATTTTTCTATCAAAAAACGAGAGAAAGAGAAAATTATCTTACTATAAGGCGTCATTTAGGAATTTTCAAAGTTGCGTTAAGCTCTTGTTCATCAAAATAAACGCCACGTAACGCTGCGTTATATTCCAAAGTCCAGCATGATACCAAGTGCATATAAACAAATACGAGAGCTGTAATAATGATGAACTTAATTTACAGTAACAGGAGTCAGGAGTCCATCTTTCAAGATTTATTAAAGGCCTTCTGATAATAATTACTAAAATCTAATTAAGAATTTGTAACATTAAATATTTTTTGTTTTTATTAATCCAATTTTATTCATTTAAAAAAAACAGATATGAAATTTAAAATAAAAATTCCTGATCCGGGATTTGTTTTAAGCACTTGGTGGCCAAATTATCTAATAAGAATAAAAATTAATTAATTATTTATTTTTACATATTTTAAACATTAATGAACAAAAAAATATTTCTATTTTTATTTTGAGTTAAATTTCATAAATTATGATTATGATTATTATTATATATATGATAATCATATTAATATTAATAATAATAATAATAATAATAATAATAATAATAATAATAATAATAATAATAATAATAATAATAATAATAATAATAATAATAATAATAATAAAAATAATAATAATAATAATAATAATAATAATAATAATAATAATAATAATAATAATGATAATAAAATGACAATAATAAAATATAATTTATTGGTAGCTGAAACAATTAAATGTTAAACAAGTAAATGACATGATAAGCTTTCTGCTGCAAAATATGTATTAATTAAGAAAATATAGATTATGAAATAATTCTTTTCTATTCTTTTTTATTATTAATATTTTTCATTTTTTAATTTTTTTTATATTTATATTCTATTCTAATAATTTATTAATTGTTAATCATTAATAATTTTTACAAAATATTTTTTCTAAAAATTTAAAATAATTATTTTTATTTATAAAATATTTTAAAAACTTTTTAAAAAATTATTTTATTTGAATTTTTATATACAGTTGAAATTCATTCTTATAATAACATCTAACGCTCGAGCGAGATAAAAATTTATAATCTCATTAAAAAGCTGAACAGAAATTTAATCTGTAAAATGATTCCAAATTCTAAAATTAGTGCAGAATATTCCCAATTAGGCATCGAATCGATATAAAATAAAAATCGGATCGGGATCAACATAAGCAATTCATCCACACAAAATTTTGTTTTGCGTAGAATCTCTCTCTCTCTCTCTCCATTTTCTCGTTTGAAATTTCCCAATTAATTTGCATTCGTTTTTTCTAGGACTGACGAGTTTCAAACGAATAGCGAGTTCTCAGCGAGAAAATTCCAGATATGGATATTATTGTGGCAAATGTGTTCTGTGTGTTTGCAGAATTCCGATGAAATATGTCGCCTATAAATGGAGGAGCCAGGGGAAAAGTTAATGAGTTCCAGAAATTTGCGACCACATTTATTTACTTTGATAGATTTTTCATTTTGTTCAAATTAATAATAAATTAATACCAATAAAATATTAATATTAATAATAGTAATAATAATTATAATAATAATAATAATAATAATAATAATAATAATAATAATAATAATAATAATAATAATAATAATAATAATAATAATAATTATAATAATAATAATAATAATAATAATAATAATAATAATAATAATAATAATAATAATAATAATAATAATAATAATAATAATAATAATAATAATAATAATAATAATAATGATAATAATAATAATAATAATAATAATAATAATAATAATAATAATAATAATAATAATAATAATAATAATAATAATAATAATAATAATAATAATAATAATAATAATAATAATGATATGTCAGATTCAAAGAAGCAATTCTCATCATAAAAAGACGGCCAAAAATCAACACTAAAGAAGAAATCAATGAAATCATCAATTTGATCTGTTGGCATTGACCTTGAGAATAACTGATAATATATAAAAAATATAATAAATTAAAAAAAGTCATAATAAAAATAATATAGATCATAGTAAACATGACAAGTTCGCATCATTTACCTAATCTTGCGTAGACTCCTTTAGCTGAATACCTTGGATACTAAATAATGTCCACGAATCATAACCTCAGGTTACAATAGTTGTAGAGCAAATATTTTTATTAAAGGAACTCAAAGTTTAAGAACTTGAATTCTAGGTTTATGTTGAAAATGTCCATCTACTATGGTTTCCTTCGAGGTCTTCACTCTAGGTGGATTTCTATTTGGCATAATGATAGTTCCACCCCTCTTGCAAGAAACTATACAAATTATATTCCCATAGAAAAGAATAATATGAGTATATAGAATTCTGTAACTCACTCACAAAAGGTAAGTATAACAGAGGTGGTTAAATTATTTCTGGTGTTTGCTATAGTAAACCTCACAGATAAGTCACCTTCCATTTTAACATCAAGTAAAAACGTATTTTTTTATTTTCACGAAAAATAACAATTATTTAAAAACCGTTTACATTCCCTATGACCAATATCTTGTTATTATAACTCCTCATGTTCTTTATATTGAAGTCATAAAATAACCTTTATTTCCTATCCAAAAATTTCAAATGCGCAATAGATAAGTTTAATAATCACTCACAATTATATTTAGTTGCAATAGTTTGAACTATGGGAAAGTGATCCAAAGGATAACCACGTCAGACTATTACAAAAACTGACTTGGTTTCTCTGTCTAACCACTAGACCTTCCACTACCCTTCTCTGTCTAACAACTATACATATCCTTCCACTACCCTTCTCTGTCTAACAACTATACATATCCTTCCACTACCCTTCTCTAACTAACAACTAGACATATCCTTCCCCTACCCTTCTCTGTCTAACAACTATACATATCCTTCCACTACCCTTCTCTGTCTAACAACTATACATATCCTTCCACTACCCTTCTCTGTCTAACAACTATACATATCCTTCCACTACCCTTCTCTGTCTAACAACTATACATATCCTTCCACTACCCTTCTCTGTCTAACAACTATACATATCCTTCCACTACCCTTCTCTGTCTAACAACTATACATATCCTTCCACTACCCTTCTCTGTCTAACAACTATACACATCCTTCCACTACCCTTCTCTGTCTAACAACTAGACATATCCTTCCACTACCCTTCTCTCGTACAACAATTTTATCATAAATAGGGCTAGCTCAATAATAATCATTCCAATCTGCAGGCGATATCGTTGTTTTACAAACTCATTGACTTGAACAAACAATAAATAATCTCTTACAATTCTACCGCCACATTTATATCGTTGTGTCACATCGACATGCGATTGATTAATAATTAATATATTCGCATTTATATTTTCATTTGCTACCAGCTCATATCATTAGCAAATATTTGCATTGATAAATTTAGGCAATGACTAATAATTATTTGTAATTTATTATTCATGATTATGAAAGAAATTATAAAAAACTATTCCAGTTTATTTAAATGAGAACCAGAGAAAAGAAACTAAAAATGCAAGTGAAATTAGCGGATTAAACATGTTGAGTATCATTAATGAACCAAGGTTAGGAGGGGGGGGGGCGTTTACTGTATCAAATGTAACTATGGAAGACGACATTTTAGAAGTCAAAGCTAAAAATCAAGAGGGCAAATTAACAGTTTACTTACTGTCAGCAGACCTGATCCCAGTCAAGGGGGCACCGTTTGTGATGGTAGCATATTTAGATATGATTCCAATATTTTACGATTCCATTTGCAAAAATAAAACCTGAAATTTCGGTTCATGATTTTATTATCGAAACTGCATGATGTTTTAAAACTCTACAGAATATTTACAACAAAATATACAAAATTTTATATAAACAAATGATGTTAATCTTGATAATTAGGATCACAGTTTAAATCAAAACATTAGGAGCTATAGAATGATCGTTCATCCCGTTGAGGAAGGCAAAAACAGCAACGTTTGGAAGGGGGAGGAGGTAATATTTCTGAGTTAAGGTTGTCGACAATATTATTGTCATCTTTGAACATGACATTCAATTCGGCATAGCACTCGGTTTCAATAATCTAGAAACGGAATTGAACTTTCAAAATTTAATTAATAATTAAATTATTAATTAATTTAACCCTTTCTAGGGCAAAGGCGAAATTGATTAATATATTAAGCAGTTGCTTTAAGGTCCATATTTTTAACACCGCTCATATAAACATCAACATCAATACGTCAATACTTTGTCAATAACGCTCTTTGGTTAATTTCTTGTTGTTACTGTGTGAAGTTTGCGTTGTTACATAGAAATCTGGAAAAGAGAACTTGTCGTTGTTGTGCCTATTGTAATACTGTGAAAGATCGAAAAAGAACTATAAATGTATGTAAACAGGCAATGTGCCGTTTTGCGTTTTTTATTTTGAACCATTTCACAAGAATGGTTGTAAAATAATATAATTAATACTTGTTTTAAATATTTATATCTTTTGTAATAAAATTTTGTACAAAATATTTCTATCTTTTTTGTTACATAAATTTATTTTCTAACATGACGCTAAACAATCTTTGGTCAATGTATTAACCGATGAAATCTGTGATTTTTCTGAGGGACTAAGAAATATTTGTTTTATTTATTTTATCTAGGCAATGAATAAAATATATTAGCTAAAATTAAAATTCTCAAATAATTAATTTGTCCTATAAAGGTTTAAAATATTTAATAAAATAAGCGAAAATTCCAAACAATTGAAATATATTTCAAGAAATAATCCTCATCATTAGTCTGTCCGTTCTTAATCAATACCAAATTCTACAAACGGCCGGCAACGAATTATGATTAGTCGATTATAAAGGTAAATACACCAAAATGCAATTGATAATCATTAATAAGACATTAAATAAGATAAGTCAATTGAGCTTTGCTTCGGTTTTAATATTAATATTAAATTTTCTTTCATTTAATGTAACTATTCTAAATTATCTTTTAGATTTTATGATAACTTTATGATAAAATTGTAAGTCATTTTTTAAATTTAATTTATTTATTAAATTTCCGTCTTTATATTTTATTTTAACACATCACTGTTTTCTTTTTGATTCCAAGATTATGGCCTATTTCGTAAAATTCGTGACTGCTCTCCATTGCGTCAATAATCTTTTTTTATCATCTATGTTTATTCTATAGAAATGTTTTATAAAGTTCAATGAGAAACATACACATTTCTATGGATTTTGTGAGTTGGAAATAAATAATTCGAAAGAAGGATCCGATATATATTTGGATTTAAAATTGAAAATTTTTAGTCCAAAGGCTGAATCAATGTCATATTGTGTGTATTTTTTATTATAGAAATTTTGTGAACCATGTTTGTGTGTATTTATTTATTTTTCTTACAGTAGCGATTTATTCTATCTTGCTATAGTGTAATTGCCAATTTAATGTCACAAAGATAATTCAATGTCAGTTCTGGCTATGAAAAAACACACATTTATTATAGGTAAGTTAATATTTATATTATGAAAAGCCTAATCAATATCCACTAGATGATTATCAATTGACAGTTGGTGTATATGACTGAATCAGCAGAATCTTTTACTTTGTCTAGAACTCATTTCGATGGAATTCAGAAAGATAAAAAAAAAGAAAATTGTCCATTGACCATCTAGAACATTTTCTAGATTGTTTTCAGTTGGTAAACTTCGAGCCAGATTCGAACCAAATATTTTTCAAAACATCAAAAGAATTTAAAATTAAAAATTTTAATATTAACCAAAACATCATTTTAAATTATAAAATATATTCTTTAATTTACTGTAAAATTACACATTTAAACACTCCAAAATTCTAACATTTAAATATTTTATACTTATTTAATATACAAAAAATTCATTTCTGTTTTTAACAATTTAATTATTTACTATTTCAACAAAATATTTGAAATATTTAATTCTCAGCCGAAAAGACCTTACACACATTGCACAAATTTTGTATAGAGTTGGGCAATGCAATAATGAGGTTTGACATTGCTCTTTCAAAGGCGAGAGGCGAAACAAATGCTCGATTGACAATTCAAAACTAAACCAATCGTAGAACAATCATGATCAAAATTATTTTTTAATAATTAACTGAATGAATTAAAGAAAAATTGGAAGATAAGAAGAATATAGCAGTCAATAAATAATGGCATCGATTCCAATATAAGTAAAAACATTAATAAACATTACAAGCTTTGTGATACCCAGTGCAAATCCCAATAGTAGACTAGTTTCGAGCTTTTGACTCTCATCAGTACTATGCAGGAAACGCGAAGATTTATGTTCGCGCCAGGTAAGTATACAATATTGCTGATTCAACTATGCTGATTCAACTACGGAGTCTCCAGAGGCGAATATGATTTTTCATACGCCATGTTTACAAGTTTACAGATATTTTTTTCTGTGATTTAGCTAATTTGCAAGTGATGTGATTTCCAGTGTAGCAGGTAAAGTATCATCCAAACTGTCATCATCAGGTAGAATTGAAATTCAAACTAAATCAATCTAAATTGCTCTTTATTAAATCAACTAATTCATTAATTTTTTAAATATAATTTTGCTAAAAAATCATAAAATTCTGTTTTCTCAATTCAAACTTTCAAAATTCACAAAAGTTGAAATCAAACAACATTTCAATAAATTTTTCACAAAATTGTGTTTAATAATATTAATCAATTCCTTTAGTCGATAGTTATCAGTAACTTGAGAACGAAATTACGGGCAGTCATTCCAATGTATGTGACATTTATATTTAAAAAAATTAATGAATTAGCTTGTTGAAAAAAGAGCAGTTTAGATTTTTATATTTTGAATTTCAATTCTACCTGACGGTGACAGTGAGTCTATCGAAATATATTGTAGTTTTATATATATATATATATATATATATATATATATATATATATATATATATATATATATATATATATATATATTTTTTGATTTGGCGTTTTTACTTATATAAGAATAATAGTCTTCCTTTGACTAAGTTAGTAATATTCAACATGGCTTGGTGGTAAAGTGATCAGATTTTGGATCCTGATTATACAGTGTCTGAGTTTGATTCAAGATGGAATCGGATTTCTTACATGACACTGATGCTAGTTCAATAAACTTGAAAATAGTCTGCCACTAGAAACCTCATTGAATTCCATATTCAAAACTTAATTAATTAATTAATAAATTCTATTAAAAATTTAAACATTATTTATTTCATTTATATTTTTCGTGAGACTTTCTACCGTTTCGGCTGAGAGGTTTAGGTACATAGGTTGTCTGTAAGAGTTTGAGTAATATTATTTAGTATAGATAAAATAGTAAAGGGTAACAGATTTTTTAGTAATCTTCAAATTGTGTATAAAACTTTAATAATTATTGAGAAGGAGTATTGTGTAAGGCGCTGGTGATTAAATCACAATCCCTTACAATTAATATTTAATCAGCAAAGAATTTATTGAGATTATTTAATAAATTCATTAAATTATGACTATTCCATCATTATTCATTCCGATGTACGTAGAATTTGACATTGAATAAGAGACTGTAAACTGATGATGAGGATCATTTCTTTGAAATCATTTTTAATTGTTAGACGTTTTTCTGTATGTTTATTTTACCAATTATTTAACAAGTAGAAAAAATTGGATGTACAACGCAAAAGAATCCTGGGTCCGACACATTGAATTCATCCAGTCTCTATAAAATAAATGTTTCTTCATAAATTCAACAACCTAAGGGTCTGAAAAACCCACCCAATTCAAGACATTGTATCCAATGAAAATGTAAAAACAAAAATTGATAATCCGTGTCAAAATGTACCAGATATCAAACAAATAAAAATATACATTTTCAAATGTTGCAGGTAAAATTCAGGTACAAATTGTTCAAATAGAAAAAAGCGCAAAAATGACATATTTACAAAACAAATGGAATGTGAAAATTACCGATTTGGAGGTCAATGCTATGGGAATGATATAAGAGATAAAAAACTGCAAGATGTGAGACAAGTTGGTATAAAATTCTAATAATAATTAATAATAAATTAGTTTTAATGAAATAAAATAATTGTGAATTTCTCATAAGGGATTGCAAAATCTCTGATTTGATATCGATTTTCTTACATGCCATTGATAAGAATCAAATATACTCGAAACTTGTTTGCCATTAGAAATTGCATTCAATAAAACAATACGTTATATTTTTATTTTTATTAGATAAACAAAATTTGTAAATTGCAAATATTATATAAAAATTATCAAGATTGAATTCTTGATGTAAATTCTAACAGGAAATGTACATTTACTTTCCTTATGACACGAAAATATTACATATATTCTCATAACATTTCGTAATAAACGCCTGGCCAGTTGTTTTAATTACAGATTTTGTTTTAATGAAGTTGGGCTAAGGAAAATATTTATTGACAAGAGAACTGTTGGCAATTCCGCACAGAATTTATCCCTGATTCCAACTAAGGGAAATATTGTACTGAATGTAACAATTATTCTAGGAAATATTTACAAGAATCCGATGCCAGCAAAATTTGGGATAATTTAGACTGACTCTGTATCAATTTCCCTGCATAATAAACCAATACATATTTCATGAAAATTCCCAACATTTTCTATGCGGAAGAAATCATAGACATCATCCTTTGGTACCCGCGCTTTAGGACCTAGAATTTTTTGATGATTTCTAATGGGAATTTTAATTTTTTCTTTTCCATTAAAATTGGGGAGAATGTTTTACTACTGGTTTACAAATATTTTTCTTCATCCCTCCCCTACCAAGCAGTCATAAAATATTTCGTATATTTCCATGTATATTTGTTACCAATAATATAAATATATTTCATGGATATTAGCCACAAATTGTGATTGATGATCAGCTCAA
Organism: Schmidtea polychroa; assembly: GCA_959609185.1. Taxonomy (NCBI): domain Eukaryota; kingdom Metazoa; phylum Platyhelminthes; order Tricladida; family Dugesiidae; genus Schmidtea; species Schmidtea polychroa. The sequence goes on along the minus strand of CAUHTR010008180.1, from coordinate 16,579 downwards.
AAGAATGTTAAAAAATAGATTGACATAAATACTTATTCAATTTGGAAACATGTCTGTGGGTACATATGGCAATGGGTACATATGGCAAAGGGTACATTTGGCAATGGGTACATATGACAATGGGTACATATGGCAATGGGTACATATGGCAATGGGTACATTTGGCAATGGGTACATATGACAATGGGTACATATGGCAATGGGTACATATGGCAATGGGTACATATTTCGCAATTTGCAATTCAATGACCTTGCCAGGATTTTACTAATAAAGAGAGGAAAAACAAATAATATAAAAAAATTATGGAACATCTTATAATAAATCTTTAAAAATTAGAAGATATTTAATGTACTTTTTGGAGAGTCATGAAGATATTGGGGGGGGGCAAGCTGCCATTTTTTATAGAATTTCACACTACTGCATTCAAATGCCAATGAAATATACTTTTCAATTATATTATAAACAAAATAGTTTGAAATTGTTTATTATTTTTATAATAATAATAATTATTATTATTATTATTATTATTATTATTATTATTATTATTATTATTATTATTATTATTATTATTATTATTATTATTATTATTATTATTATATTATTATTATTATATTATTATTATTATTATTATTATTATTATTATTATTATTATTATTATTATTATTATTATTATTATTATTATTATTATTATTATTGAATTTGTTAAAAAGAGAGATTGAAGACTATAAATCAGTAATATATCGATGTTTTATGATACTCACGAATTTTCGGCACTGCCTTTTTCAAGTGAATTTGAAATTCAAGTGAAATTCAATTGAAAAAGGCAGCGCTGAAAATTCGTGAGTATCAACAAACATCGATATATTACTGATTTATAGTCTTCAATCTCTCTTTTTAATAAATTCAATGGAAAAAATAATCAGTGGTGAAATTGGAAGAAATAAAAGTTCTTATATTATTATTATTATTATTATTATTATTATTATTATTATTATTATTATTATTATTATTATTATTATTATTATTATTATTATTATTATTATTATTATTATTATTATTATTATTATTATTATTATTATTATTATTATTATTATTATTATTATTATTATTATTATTATTTCTTTATTATAACTTTCAAATAATCTCACGAATTTTACAATATTTATTTTTAAAACAAAACTTCGAATAAAATTTGGAGAATTAAATAATGCGTTTTCATACTCTGAGCGATGTAAACATACTGCAATCTTACAAATGCTATTTAATATATAATAATAAAGTTTATACATATTTATATTACCGATAAATTCATTTTTAGACCTATCTCAATCCTCCCCCCCCCAATTAAAACATTTTTACCCAAAGTTTTAAATTCCCTCAGAATAAATAGTTCACATATCCAATGCAGAAAACACCAGCATATGAAATTCAAGATTAAATAGCCATAAAAAGGCGAGCTCCTCAATCTGCTGTATATGAGAATCATAATCGACGTCTAGCGGTTCATGTGGAACACGTGAGGCACTATGCACCCAGGGATTAAGGAACACCTGAATCCTGCTGGCAAATCATCCTTTTAAAGACATTTTCAACAATAACAATCAAAAAGAATAAAATATCAATAATAATTATAGCCAATGACAGCAATGAAAAAGATCTCAGAAATTAAGAGGTAATTCTCATCATAGATAAATATCCTCCAATGAATATTAATCACTAGTCTTATAGTTTGTAATCTTTGCTCTAATATTTTAATTTCTTTATAAAATGTAATATTTTGCACTATTTCACACTTTAAAGGGATTTTTATTGTATTTCTTACAGATTTTTGAGAAAATTGAAAAATAATTTAGATATCAAAAGTAAACGGACGTGAAATAAATGAAAATTAAAATATTGAATTTAAGTTTAAAATAGTTTTTAAAATGTTTATTTAAAATTTCATATTTTATTTAAATCCGATTTATATCCAATAAAACGCAAATAATATATTTTAAAGAAAATAAAAATACACAATAAATATCTGAATTATATTGAGAAGGATTATTTTATAATTGAAAATTCTTATAAAATTAAAAAAAAACAAATAATTATGTAAATAAAAAAATAACCTCATTCTGCCAAGGAATGCTTATTGCGCCAGTATTAAAGCCGTTGTAAAAATCCTTATCTTTGTTATCTAAGACAACTCCTTTAATAGAAGAAAATTGTTCAATGTCGAGAACATCTTTTGCATAGACTGCTTGAGGCTGAATTTATTATTATTTTTTTAAAAATTATAAAACCACCAAAATAGAAAAAACACAAGATGGGTTCCATGGGGTATTTGAATCCTTATCATTTTATTTTTATAAGTCCATAAACTATATATATATATATATATATATATATTATATATATATATATATATATATATATATATATATATATACGCACTATAATAAATCATTTATAGAAATCTTTAGAAGAAAATGACGGAAAAACGTTTGACGACAATTCTGAAAACTCAACTTTGAGTTGTAAAGATAATGATGACATAATGTGATGTTGGGAAAAAACTAGAAAATGGTAAATTTTATAAACCTAAATTTAAAAATTAATATTTCTATAGAATTTCAGAACTTGACAAAATCCGATTAGTTAATACAGTGGAAAATGGCGAAGATTTTTAAAATTTCGGCAGATTATTTGGAAATCCGCAAAACTTCAGTCCGAAATATAATATATAAAAAATGTGGGGAAATATCCACAGGAAAACGAGGTGGCACCAAACAGAAATTTTCGAAGAACAGGAATCAACTGTTAGATTGTGTGGAAGAGAACTTTTATGCATTATTGCAAGAAATGTGCAATTAGATGATGCAACAAAATTGTATTGTATTTCAACAATTTCCAGATTTCTGAAAAATCATTTGATTTCGGTAAAAAAAGATCCGGCCATATTTTGCAGGACGAAATTAGGACCGCGTCCTAGAAAAAAGAATGGAATATGTGACGCGATTCCAAAATGAAGATGCTTTACAGTAAATTGATATATATATATATATATATATATATATATATATATATATATATATATATATATATATATATATATATATATATATAATATATTTGTAGAATGTAGCTTCAACACTTGGACAAACCAAGTGTTTGGAAGAAAGAAAAAAGGTGAGTGTAGTAATGTAACAGTGGCAAGTAACTGAGGTCCAAATATGTCAATGGTTCTAGCTATTGCCATCAAAGGGCCAATATATCAAAAATTAGTTGTAGGATCCTACAAAAAGGATACATAGCAACTTTTATAAATGAATTAACATTGAAACTGAGTGATACTAGATACTACTATAATGCTTTTATTCACGGAGGAGCATTATCACAAAATAATTTTATAGAACACTTGCCACCCATTCCTCAATCCCATCGAAAGCGTCTTCAGCAAGATAACATATCAAGAACAATTGGCTTCAATACAATGTCTTTTGAAAGGAGATTCGATTTAGTCAATGAGGCTCTGGAAAGTGAGCTCAAAATAGATGATTATAAAAATTTGGAAAACTATATAGACCACTTCAGCCTATTTTCCCTAAATGTTGTAAATATTAGATTCCTTTGGGGATTAATAGATTATATTTGTTAATTAATTACTTTAAAAATAATAGAACTGACGATGTATCGAAATAAATCCAAATTTTTATTAATAAATACTTAAAAATTCTGCAAAAATTAATTATAAATAATATATAATGGAAAATGTTGAAAAAAAGTAATATTTAAGAGCGCGAATAATGATCTCATAATTATATAAAATCTAAATTCAGGCCTTAAAATTTACTTTAAATTAAAAATTTTACTTAAAAGCCATTACTAAAATGACTAAAATAAATATATTTATAAATGAACTGCATTTTATCACAAATGCTGAGTCATATATAATTGGTGTACACATCAACCTGTATTATAGATGCTTACTTTAAATTAAAAATTTTACTTAAAAGCCATTCTAAAATGACTAAAATAAATATATTTATACAATGAAAGGCATTTGATCACAAAGGGTGAGTCATATAATAATTGGTGTACAATCAAACCTGTATTTATCGATGCTTTTTTCCTGCAAAAAGTTGTGAATGCAAAATAGATTCAATATAAAAAAGCGGCCATGCTTTAAATATTTAGCAAGAATTAAATTATTACATATTTATATTTAATAAAAGATTTATAAAATTAAATAGTTTTAAAACAAATTAAAATTCTCGCAAAAAATTTCTTTATCTTCATTTCTATTCAGATTATAAATCAATTTTATTTAGTAAATATTGAATTTATGATTAAAAATTTGCAAAAAAAATAAATAAATTGTTAAAATTTTCATATTTATATAAATATTTGATATTATAATAAATTGCGAGGAATAAAATAGTTTATGGGAAAACATTTATAAAAAATTCAATTTGGAGGTTCTTAATTAAAATCATTGTAAGGATAGTATATGATTTTAACATTGCTATATAACTCCCTCCAATCTTTTAGACGGGTTGTGTCCATGCCAACCCTACTGTAATATTAGCCCCCTCAAGTTTATTTGAATAATTTGTTGACAATAACCTGCTAATAAGGTCTAAACATGTATAGTAGTCAAAATGGACCTCGTTCAGAACACGAAAATATAGCTTACTATTTAACGGATGAAGTCTTTATTTTGGACTAGGAGCTGAAATGTGTAAGCCTCTTAATTACTTTTATCCATTCCCTTCACATGACACAAATAATTATTTTCTAGCCTTCAATACGACCATCACTTGAGTAAAAGAGTCTGTTGCAATCGCCGAACAATAAAGTCCAGACAATATTCAACTGAGAACATTGGTAAGGTAGTACGGAGAAATGATAACAGTATCTTACTTGTACGCACCGGGTCTGACTTCACGAGAGTATGAAAGAACATTAATTAACATGATAGGATCCATGTCAAAATTACCTAAGAAAATGTGTAGTGAAACCATTTTACTTTTTATGAGATTCATTGCTGAGAATAATTAAACAAGCTACGAAAATCGATTTTAAAAAAGACCTAAATACTTTAGGGAGATCCAGAAAGCCGTTCCAATAAATATTGCGATCCTAATTTATTTAAAATATTTCTACTGTAGATCTCGACTACGTGCCCGAGGCGCTGTAGCTATCTTTGGTAGACAACTGCCAATATATATATATATATATATATATATATATATATTATATTTATTATATATATTATATATATATATATATATTATATATATATATAAATCACCTATATTATATATATATATATTTGGGGATCGAAAGTAGTGAGAGGGACATCAAAAAGGTTTCGAAAATAGAAATAAATAAAAATTTTTCAATTCCGAGAAATAGTTTTTGCTTTCGGAGACTTCTTATTAAAATGACCATTTTGGCCCCCCATTAGAAATATTATTTTTATCAGTAAGTCGTTCGAAAACGCAACCATTTTGTGTAGTTATATAAATTTGATAAGAGCAGTAGACAACAATTGTAATATTTGAGCAACCAGTTAACAGAATATGTCAAATTCGGCATCTGGACATAAGTTGCTGGGTTCGAGCATCAAATAAACTGGAATGAGATCTGCCATGTAGAAATCGCATTGAATATTATTAAAAAAATTACTAATACAAATATTTATTTCAAGAGAACTTTTGACATTAAAAATAAAGTTGATGTTAAAAGAAAAACCAAAAATGACATTCCAGTCCAATTAAATCTTGATACCAAATCCAAATAATGTCATTTATCTTCTTTTTAGGATTCAGCTATATATCAATAGAAGCCAGCGATGAAAAGTTGTAGTAAATGGAAGGGATTGGTCTATAATGAGAAACCTATAAATGCAATTTGAAAAGATAAAACCCAAAGCAAAGGTGAACAAAATTTTAGATGATTTACTGATAATAAATAATTGTAAAAATTTTGAGAATTATTTTTCTTGAATACTAATTACAGTTTCTTTCAAGCTCAATTATTTCTATACGTCTAAATAAAATTTAAAAGTCCGCAATTTTAGGTCAATATGTTTTAAAGTTTCAAAACGTGGAAAATTAGGTAAAAGTTTAAAGTACAATCTGAAATTAACATACATTACAGGAACAAATGGAAAGTCTTCCAATCCTGCTTCCATCCTTTTCCACTTGATATGGGTAAACACTGGGTGATTTTTGACCTATCCGCATCCTTCGGACCAACCCAATCGTTCTTTCGGCTCTTTTTTCAGTAACTACAAGGAAATTACAATTGAAATTACGGATCTTATGAATAATAAATGAAATGGTAATAATAGATTACAACAGAAAACCGCTGAGATATGCTTCCTATAATATAAGAAAAAAATTAATAATTTATTATACAAAACATACAAATTCACTTTGATTCACACTGATGTCTCATGATAGAGTAAAGTAAGATACGCTTTACACTATAGAAATCGAAAGTGTAGAAAAATGAAGTTAATGCCACATAAACACACACATACTAAAAAAACAAGTAAACTTTCGATACGTGTTTCTATGATCACTTTATTTCAGATAATTTGAAAAAGGTACTCAAAGTTATGCACACAAACTAGGATGAATTAAAAGGATATGTAATTTCACTTGAAAAAGTCAGTGCCGAAAATTCGTGAGTATCAACAAACATCGATTATTACTGATTTAGTAGTCTTCAAGACCTCTCTTTTTAATAAATTCATGGAAAAAAAAAATCAGTGTGAATGGAAGAAATAAAGTTATTATAATATTACGTAAGGTGGCGCAGGTTTCAAATTTTGATTTTGGTGAATTTTTTTCGAAATCTTTTAAGGGATCCGGTCAACTGCTGATTTTGCTATGTCATTATATTTTCGAGCATTCTGAATAGTAGTTAATCGAGAAAATGATTAATTAATTATTAATTTAATCAATAAATAGCAAACAATTAACAACAATGTTTGTATTGAACCCAGTAGCTCAGTGGTAATATCACTCATAGTAAATTCAAAGACGATGGCTTCAAATCCCATTTGCGGGCACTTTTTTTCAAATATTTTTACCGAAATATGTTTAGCATACTGATTTGCTTACTTATTCAAATTTTTTAAGGAAATTGGTTGAACGAGATCTCTTAAAAATCCAAAATCCAAAA